>PITA01015910.1:0-48264 GCA_004023965.1 Spilogale gracilis
AACAGTGTTATTATTTTTTAAAGATTTTATTTACTTGAGAGAGAGAGCACAAACAGGGGAAGGGCCAGAGGGAGAAGGAGAAGCAGACCGCCTGCTGAGCAGGGAGCCCAATGGTAGGCTCCATCTGGGAACCCTGGGATCATGACCCAAGCCCAGTGCAGATGCTTAATGGACTGAACCACCCAGGCACTGCAACAATTTTATTATTAGATAAAATGTTTAGTGTCCACTTTTAAGCTAGTAACTAACCAACCTATAGAATACCATATGGTTCCTTGCCTCCATTGCTCTAGAAAAGTGAACTATTGTTAAGTTCCATTTTGACGGCACCTGGGTGGCTCAGTGAGGTAAAGCCTCGGGTTTTCGGCTCAGGTCATGATCTCAGGGTCCTGGGATTGAGTCCCGCATGGGGCTCTCTGCTCAGCAGGGAGCCTGCTTCCTCCTCTCTCTGCCTGCCTCTCTGCCTGCCTGTGATCTCTCTCTCTCTCTCTCTCTGTGTCACATAAATAAATAAAATCTTTAAAAAAAAAGTTCCATTCTGATATGTAAGCTTTTTAAATTCTAAAGTATTATTTGTAATATGAGGATCTAATTGTTTTTATACGGCTACTTTACCATTTTTACTTTATTAAAGCCTTTTTAAAATAAGTTCAGTCACTATTAGGAAAGCAAGTTATGCATGTATGTAAGGTTTGTCAAGTTTCTCAACCCTTGACTGAAAAACGTTCCCATCATCAGCCAAACAACGGGTCCTGTTCACCCACTGAAACAAATGAATGTGCTGCATGATTTTTGTCAAATAATTAGAACCACAAAAAGCAGAGGAATGTCATTTGCATCATTCAACGTTGAGGAACTGTATTTTATAGACCGGTTTCTGGGTACATACCAAGAGAGGAAAAGATAGTAGATGCTTGTTGAAAGGGGCTGTTTTGCATTTCTATCCATTTCCATTTGTGTTTCGAGCCACTTAAAGCCTGAGGAAACAGATGTTACAGTTTTCCTAACTTAGGGAAATAAATGTGTGTTCACACACAGTCACCCAAAACACACCTCTGAATTTGAACTGAAGTCTCGTATACTTGGTTTTCCTCCTAGAACGCGTTCTCGCTGCATCCCCCCTTTTTGTTCATCAACACTTTGACTTTTTTTTTTTTTAAAAGATTTTATTTACTAATTTGACAGAGAGAGATACAGGGAGAGAGGGAACACAAACAGGGGGGAAAAAGAGAAGGAGAAAAGCAGGCTTCCCACCGAGCAGGGAGACCGATGCGATGCGGGGCTGGATTCTAGGACTGACTCCAGGATCATGACCCGAGCTAATGACTGAGCCACCCAGACGCCCCCCCCGCCCACCGCCCCCCGTGCCTTTGATTTGTAATTCAGCGCCTCTCCTTGCTGCGTGGCGCCGGCAGACGTGCGCCGGTGCCTCTCCCGGGATGAATCGTGCAGCCCCGTGCTCGCGATGGACCTGGGCGGCCCAGCACCAGAGCGTGGAAACAGCTGACTGCTGACTCAGAGAGGAAAGCAAGCCACCCGCGAATCTCCTTGCTGCTCGCTGCTGCATCCCTATCCCACAATCCCTTGCTTGATTTGCTGCAGTCTTTTCAACAGACGCTGAGTGAGAAAAAGATGTCCTGTAAGATAAAGATTGATTGTTTTCAAGACAGAAAGGGGTCTCCCACTTGTTAATGACCCAGAAACATTCCTGCCGACTTTCCTGAGCCTTCTCTCTTTTCCTCCATTTTTCTTCTCTGTTCTGTTCATGAACTGGCACCTACCTACATAGAGCAGAAGATATGCTGGGCTTCTGATGATGGCTGCACTGCATGGTAGGGAATTTTAACCAGTCTCTTTGCATGGTGCTTCCAAACTTGGGAGGTTAGGAGAATGTGCATTGTTCTTTTGGATGGCCGCGGAGCTGCAGCTACAGGCTTGGGAGGATTTAATCCTTTGCCTCGGTTGATTAGTCTGTCTGCAGAAATGGGTAGGTCCTAAATGTTCCAATTGTTGAGTATTACGCCAGATGGATGACTGATTTCTCCTGCTCTCTCTATTCTGGTTTTTTTTCCTTCTTTTCTTTTTCTTTCTTTTTTCTTTTCTTCTTCATTCCCTCCCCTCCTTTTTCCGCCCTGCACTCTCCACGATGCTGCACGCTCTGTGACTATTAGATAGAGGGAGACCCACTCTTTGCTTAAACAAAGCCATCAAATTAAAAATAGGGAGAAAGTCATGCAAGATTGTTTTCTGAAGTTCGTAGAGTGATCTGATTAGATTTTTATTTTTACTTGTCTTTTATTTTAATCTGTATTTGGCTTATTTTAAATAGAAGATTCCCACTCCCCCACCCCACCCCTCCCACCCCCCAGCATTTTTCCTTTGGATGGGAAGAGGGGGATGAAATATTTAAATTGCAGGATTCCTTCCTCTATACCCCAGGGTGGAGGGGAATGTGGGATTCAACCCTTCCCCCATCCCACCCGGTCCTCTGTCGGAGAACCCTGGGGTTGAGTGCCACGGTTCCCAGTTACCATTGGAAACCCATTCATTCATAATGCATGACTCGACCCTCTGAATTCTGAATGCCATTTGATGTTCAGCAAATATGCAGAAAATGTTGCTTTTGTTTTTGTTTTTGGTTTTTTTCTTTCTTATTTTATTTTATTTTATTTTAGTGACCTTCCCCCCCCTGCTTCTGAAGTAGACTCAAATCTGGGTGGAGTTCAATGGTAGCTTTACACTGAAAAAAAAAATCCTTGGGTTGGACCTTAGCTTTGCTCCTGAAACAGTGGATATGATTTTTCTGACAGTTTTCTCTACTAGTGTGCCCCACCCTGTCATTATTCCTTATTTTGGAAGGATAGAAAAGCAAGTAGAAAGGCTATTTATTTTAAGCTAAATACTGAATGTTAATAAGTGGATTTCTGGATCAAAAGGTAAAATGGTATTTCTGTCTTAAGACAGATTCAATATCACTGCTTTAAGGAGCAGAGTGAGATTCGGAATGAAGCATTCAAAAAATTATTAGTTTGTTTCTTTGGCTTAGATGGAATTACTACGGTTTTATTTCTCATGAATAAATTGTTAGAGGTTTTGTTTATTGTATTTTTTTAGATCAGAATATGTAAGGAGAGGCATTGTTCGTCCAGCTTCTTAAAATGATTTAAGTATTAGGATTTAGTTCTGTTTAGTGTGAATCTATTTTCTGCTGCCTTTCCTTATTTTCAGGCAGATGCTTTAGAAGCACGGTTCTTAACCCACTGTAATGTTAAATCATGCACGCCCCTCCCGAGCAAGCACACAATGAGAAGTTTCATGTGTGCTGTGGTATGAGAAAGCAGCTTTTTGTTACAGAGACATGAGTAGTGGCCTTTCCTAAACCTCTAAGTATTTTTTTTACCAGTTTTCTCCTAGAAAGACCCAAATGATTTGCATTGGAAAGGTTAAAATAGGAGTGAATGTACAAATATCCTCTGATAGAACATGCCTTTCTCAAGAGGTATGAATGCATGATATATGTACCATATATTTTAAAAATGGAGAGTAAATTCTATACATATTTTTCACCATAGTTAACATAATCCTGAGATGACTTATTTTTTTTTTACTTATGTGATAAAAGCTTAGTGGATTTTGTTGCTTGTGAAATAAGTAAAAATATCCATTCTTTGTCTTACTAAGAATTGAAAATGTCCTTCATTTGCATATTTGGAGACATTAATTTCTCCAAATTTACGACCCTTTATCTATCTTTAAGTCGAAGAAATTATAACTATTTAGCAATTTTTAAAAATTTAACCTAGGTTTAATTTTTAAGATTCCCTTGTGCTTGACTTTCTTATCTCCAGATTAAAACTAGGACTTTAACAAAACCTTTGTATGTATTATTGAAGAGAAGTACTTTCAAATTTGCTACCAAATTATTTACTCTCCTAGCTTTTCTTTTCTTTAAAAAATGTGACTGAATTACTTCTAATTGTGGCATAATTATAATTTGCACACACCTGTGATCGCGTTTTTTTTTTTTAAATGTCTGATGCCATCTGTGCCCTTTATTACTTATGTAAGGGTTTTAGTGTCAGAAGAGAATTTGTTCTATAATGCGGTTGGCTGTTAGAGTTCTCTGAAGATTATTATTGTGCAGGTTATCTGAAATGATCAGATTAGGTTTTCTCCTCAAATTTGGAGGTTTAGAGTAAACTAGAGACTGAGATAAAAATCAGCCGGGTGTAATTATTCAAACTGCTCCATGGAAGGAAACTTCGTTACTGCTATCTGCATGCTAGTCTTTCTACCCTCTTTTACCTTACCCTTGTCTGCTTTCATGTTCTCAGTTGCCTGCATTTCTCCATCAAGTGCTTTTTATTCTTCTTCTTGAAGAGAAGGTAAACATTTATTCACATCAACAACAGAATTAAATAATGCACTTCCTATCCACCAGGGGCAGAGGGTTGCTGTTGTGTGGTCCTATGCCTTGTGAGGTTCTGATGTAGAATACATTTCTCTTTCTCCTTCTTGCTAACCTCACCCAACTCCTAGAGCTTAGGGCCTTGGCCGTCCTTTGCCTCTTTTGTGGTTCCAGAATAATGCAGCCTCCTTGTAGTCCCAAAGGGGAGCAGGGGAAGAGATCTGGCAAGGAGAGAGGAGATCCCACCATCTTGACCGTCCCAGGGCACTGTAAGATGAATGTCGATTGGCTTGACCACTCAACGCTCCATCACACAGATCCAGCTTTCTGCAACTTAGAAAACCCAAAGCAGATCTTAAGAACTGATTTAATTATGTTGTGAAAGGTGAGGACTTCTGTGAAGAAGGGAATGGCAAACAGTTATCTATACTAAGAAGTAGAAGGAATAGGTATAAATCTAAAGACAAGTTGGGGCTTGGCATAAATCAGCTTCCCTATGGTAAGACCCAGCAATCTGGGGAAGCTGTCATACATCTGATCCTAGAAATAAGAGGAATACTTGGAAAGATTGGGTACCTCCTTGCCTGGAGACAGAAGTTAAAGTGGAAGGCCTCCTGAATATACACCCAGTCAACCCCAGAGAGACCTGTTTATGTACATACTATCTGAAAAGATACTGCATCTGGCCTTCTAATTTACAAAATGGCCCATTTAGGATAGACGCTTGATTTAACTAGAAATAGGTCACCCTGTTTTAATTTCACTGAAGATTGTCCTCTTTTCTTCTAGTGAAGTCCTCTGTAACAGTGCAAATTCAGTTGCTGATGAATAATAATATGCTCATAAATTTTCAAATCTAAAAATACCTTGTTTCTTTTTTTTTTTTTTAAGATTTTATTTATTTATTTGACAGAAACACAGCCAGAGAGGGAACACAAGCAGGGGGAGTGAGAGAGGGAGAAGCAGGCTTCCCGCTGAGCAGGGAGCCCGATGTGGGACTCGATCCCGGGTCTCCAGGATCATGACCTGAGCCGAAGGCAGTCGCTTAACCAACTGAGCCACCCGGGCGCCCCCACCTTGTTTCTTTAATCATGTTTTCACCTGTGTCTTGAGCTGGAGGTACCACCTGTCCTGGCAGATAAAAGATAGAATGAGTTACAGATAATCCTAATGGCTTGAGATGTTCTTTCTATAAATTTACTGAAAGATTTTAACTTCTTGGGAAGCTGATCTTAGTGCATCTGCATCATTGTCATTGGCCCAAGAAGAGCAGGAATGTAATGTTGCCAATAAATAAAGCCAGCTAAGTGATAGCAAAGAGAGGCAATGACCCGTGAATGCCATAAAATTGAATAGAAATGGAATCCAGTGCCTTTACGATGGTACATAATCAAATATGCTCCCTCCTACCCACAAGTCACATGTTAACATTTTATTTTCTAAAGGAATCTTGACCTGTTTCCCAACCACGTTTCCTAGCTCAGCCAACATGTTGTCACCAATTCTCTCCTCTTCTCGAGAGGAGGGCTTTCAGATTGCCACCCTCCTTTCCTGCTCTTTCTTGCTGTGGTGTCAGCAAAAGAACGTTGGGATCATTTTCTGATCTAAATAGTATAATCTGGGGTGGGAACTGTGGTCTCAACCCTAGAATTGTGGACACAGGCATTTTTCTTTTGTTTCCTCTCCTCCTCTCAAGTTCTGCTTTTTCAGTTGATTGTCGTTTCCACCAACTTCTAGGAGATTTGAGAATGTGAGCCAGGAAAAATACCAGAGATGATATGAGGCAAGAAATGCTGGGATGGGGTTTCTCTATGCCCCAGGATTCTGCTATATGCTCATTGCATTGCTGTTACCCTGAAAAGCTGTTGATTTGGCACACCCCACTAATGAGGAATTTATGTGTCAACCTTCTTAGACTTTGTATTTCCACACAGATGTGATTCTCAGTTTCTTTTCTGCATTTGTGAGTGTGTTAAAGTATGTCCCTGAATATGTACCCTCTGGTTGATGGCTTACCTTGCTAGAGGTTAGACGCTCACACGGGAAGGCAGGTAACATCTGATGTCTAATGAAAACATTCACGTGACTGGTGACAACCACGCTCTTTTTGTGTAAGTCAGCCCATGCCACTCTTTTCTGCTACTGGGACTGAGTCTGTTCCCATGCGATACTTGACTTGTTCCGTTCCTTCAAAGGAAGAATGAGTGTCTGTCATGTACCAGGAGCAGGTATAGGTGCTGGGACTGCTGCACTGAGCAGTCAGACAAAAATCCCTGCCTTCGTGAATCTTATATCCTGGAGAGGTGGGGAGGAGCCTATGTGCAAGATAAGCATATTACACACTATGTTGGAAAATGACCAGCTCTATAGAGAGACAGAGAGCAAGGACCGAGGTAGCAAGTTCTAGGGGATGGGGTGGGGGCAAGTTTCAATTTTAAACAGAAAATGGTCCGATTGAAGAGGTGCTATTGAGAGGAGGCCTGAATCCCTCTGTAAGCAGTATTGCTGTCAGTTTTCCCCTGACAGGGAAACTCAGCTGGTCTCTCCACCTGGTGAGAGCTCTCAGGGCTGGTTAATATTGATAGCCCATGTAGTTTAAAAATGGCTCCTCTTGCCTTCCCTTCTCTGTCATTTCCTTTCTGTTGGCCTTCTGTCAATACATGTGGTGCTAGTTCCTACATCCAAAAGGATTCAGCTTCCTTCAGAGACAAAAGTCCCCCCTTGGTGTATTCGCGGGTGCTCCCCCCTAGAAACCGATTTTGTGGACCTCCAGGAGAAGAGTAGTTTCTGTATTCTGATCTCTCTTACTATCACGTGCTTATTTCTGCTGGCTTTGTGAGTAAGAAGGTTCTCTGACACTTCAGAAATCAACATAGGGGGGCGCCTGGGTGGCTCAGTTGGTTGAGCGACTGCCTTCGGCTCGGGTCATGATCCTGGAGACCTGGGATCGAGCCCCACGTCGGGTTTCCTGCTCAGCAGGACGCTTGCTTCTCCCTCTCACTCCCCCTGCTTGTGTTCCCTCTCTAGCTGTATTTCTGTCTGTCAAATAAATAAAATCTTTAAAAAAAAAAAAAAAAAAAAAAAAAGAAACCAACATAGGGAGAGGAGAACAGCCAAAAATCCAGATAAGTATTTATTGCTTTTCTAATCAAAATGACCAGAAACTGGTAGGGCCCAAACACTGTGATTAAAAGCTGTCATACATTTTATATATCCTTGTGGCGTATTCAGGTTGGTGGAAAGCTTCCCACGGTGCTTATTAGCATATTCTGTGCCTCCATTTTCCTCAGCACATTATTCCATGGGGAGTAGTCTTTCTATTGTGGGTATCCAGTTATATTCAGGGAATGATCATTACCCTGGCAAAGTCTCAGTTTGGGGATTCTTGGAGGTTGAAAATGAATTGTGTTGATTCTGAGAGTCCTGCAAATCCAGATGTCTTCAACAAGTCACTTGTGACAGATCTGTAACATTGTCATGGTTTTAAATCAGTGTTCATGAGTAAACTTAATTTACCATATAAATTAACAATACTAACAGAAATTTACTCTCACCCACTACAATAATTATCATAAAATTAGGATGAAAATTAGAATAAAATGTTTTTGTTTCAGAGTTGAGAATAAAAATGTCACCTCAGGGAATTTCATTTGGCCAACATATATCATTTGATTAACACTAATATTTTCTTTTCCTTGCCCAAACCCTAAAATGCTAAGATTAAAAAAAGCGTGAAATCAATATGATGTTTTCTCTCTTTTTCAATACTCAGCATGACTGATTATTTCAAAAGGCGATATGAAACTTTTTAAAAGCTATTAAAATTAAAATCATTTTTAACGGATTTTAACTGAAAAGTTCAATATGATTTTTTTTTTTTTTAAATACGGAACACTTCAGGAATTTGTGCATCATCCTTGCTCAGGGGCCAAGCCAAGCTTCTGAATCATTACAATTTTAGTGCTACTGAAGTGAGCACCCCATAATTTTTAACACACACACACACACACACACACACCCCATACTAAAAAGTGTTAAACTTGTTTAAGATTAGGTACCAGATAAGGCAGAAGACTTGAAATCTGAGCTTTCCGATTCACTGATTTTACTGGATGACTCTCCGTTAAACCCTCAGCTTAGGTTTCCTTATCTTAGAGACAAGCAAATCCATTCATTGCCTTCTCTATTCAGACGTCACAGGGACGTAGTTAAAGAAAAGTACTTGATGTGCCAATATTTTGAGCTCCTGAGAGATGAGCCATATTTAAGTCATCAATGAATATCATTGTCTGTGCTAGTTCTTTAGGGAGACATCGTATGAAAGGGTGAGTGGATAGTGCAGGCTAATTAGACAGGTCACGCACTGTTTTCGTGAATGCAGAGAGTTCTATTTGAACGTGACTGTCTTGTACAGCAGGTGCTTTCACAAGGTTCTATCTGTTTATTAATTGTGCTCTTTCATGAGCTTATATAGAAACAGAGTTGGAAAATGGATGTGTCATGTATGTAACTACACTCAAATATATATAATTAGAATTTTCTTAGTAAAAGTTGACACGCTTTTAAAAAATTGGGTGATTTGGTGGGAAGAAAGAACTATCATTCATGTCTGAAAAGAGTTTCCATAAAAAAGTGTAGAATTGTTGATTCTGTAAATATGATGTCTTGCTCAGCTTTAAGCACAGGCCCAGACCAAGTGAAAATGTTATGTGGAAACCAAGCTTGCGTTGTGCATGCAGCCTTCTTAAAACACAAGGTCCAGGGAGGTGTGTGGTTTAAGGACTGAACAGGCTATGGGTTTTGCCTTCTGGCAAGCTTCCTCTTCTTCTTTTTTTAAGATTCTATTTATTTAATACAGAGAAACACAACAAGAGAGCGAACAGAAGCAGGGGGAGTGGGAGAGGGAGAAGCAGGCTTCCCGCCGAGCAGGGAGCCCCATGCAGGGCTCAATCCCAGGACTCTGGGATCATGGCCTGAGCCGAAGGCAGAGGCTCAATGACTGTGCCACCCAGGAGCCCCAACAGACATTTCTTAAGATAGTAAGAATCATCTGCCTCTTGTGCCTGTTCCACGGCAAATACATCTTAGCCTACAATCTCTATACTTTTAGTTCCAAAGAAAACACTCTGAACCATATACAAAGATTTTAATAGAAAAATTCTAATTATTCCATTCCGGCATGTTAACAGTATGTAGGGGTGGGCAAACTTTTCCTCTACACATTTAAATTCTATCACTGAAGGCTGTGAATTAAACTGACAAAAGTCAGATTATCAGGAGAAAAGGGTGAACACGCTTTATTGGTAGTTTATTTTTCCAAACTAGTATATACACTGTATTCTGTTGATGTTTATTGATTTAAGATTTTTAATTTTATATGCAAGGGCGCTTCACAGAAAAGAAATGAGTAGAAAGGCAGTTTAACCTGGGAGCTTATATACTGTTTTAACAAAGGGTGATGAATTATGGAGAGGTGGCTACACGAAGGAAAAGGAAGTTAAGGGGCAGTAAACCGCAGGATAGTGACCAGGAAATGTATGGTACATAAGTGGTTTAGTAAGGTTTGTTACTTAGACTCCCCACCCCTGCTATCTCTGGGGATGATTAAAGATCCCCTCTTTCTGGTTTGGGAGAATGGAGCGCCTTTATAAATGTAGGTTTCCTTTACAAATGGAAAGTCTGTGCTTTGCTTTCAGGCAGATGGGAGAGGCAGAGTGCCCACATCCCTCTCCCCTGCCCGCCAACCCCTCCGGCCACCCCATCATGTCCCCACCAAGTCTCCTGATTCTCAATTGCCTTCAGCTCAAAATAATCCTTAAGTCAAGATGGCGTATTCTGGAGTGACATTTTGATCCTTTTCAACTACAGTAGTTGAGAAAATATATTTTATCTTAATGAGACTATGCTATTTAATGTAGACTAAAATTTTTTAACATTTTATTTGTTTGACAGAGAGAGAGAGAGCACACAAGCAGGGGGAGCGGCAGACAGAGGGAGAGGGGAAAGCAGGCTCCCTGCTCGACAGGGAACCTGATGTGGGACTCGAAGTGGGGCTCAATCCCAAGATCATGACCTGATCCAAAGGCAAACACTTAACTGACTGAGGCACCCGGGTACCCCTAGTATACACTATATTTTAATAAGACTGTAGGCAAATATCGTCATGAATGATGATATAGTCAAATATCGTCAAATATAGTCAATATCGTCAAATATAGTCAATATCGTCAATATAGTCAAATATCGTCATGAGTGAAGACATGAACCAGCAGAGCTGTATAAGTATTTATTCCCTTAGCCACGTCTGCTTTGAAACCCAGCAAATATGTCTCTTTAGACAACACACTTCTAATTTGTTTTGTTTGCCTGGTGAACATGTGACCATTTTATTGATTTACAAAATCAACAGACACCTCATTGCATTCCCTTGCCAGTGTTGAGGGTTGGTTATGGTCCTTTTGAGGTCACTGGCATGGACTTCTGCCTGTATTCATAGCACAACGCCTATAGGGAATGGACCGATGATTGATTTGCACTTACAAATTATTATGTCTCTTTCCTGTGTGACAGCAGCAGCGTGCAGGGTCCAAGACAGCCGGCCTCCCATGTCAGTGGTCTAGGATGGCCAGTGAAGCCACCAACATCCCAAGTCCTGTGGTGCGCCAGATTGACAAGCAGTTTCTGATCTGCAGTATATGCCTGGAACGGTACAAGAATCCCAAGGTTCTCCCCTGTCTGCACACTTTCTGCGAGAGGTAAGCCTCCTTTGTCCTAGAGAAGAGAGGTTCACAGACCTGTCTCTTACAGCCCCCTCAAAGGGTTCTTTCCAGAATTCTCCTTTTACCTAGGGGAGACAATAAGTCTTCCGTGCTTGTGGTAGACAGCTAGAAACATAATCATGAGTTGCCAATAATTTACTTTATTTTAAATCATTGTAAGTGAAAGAAAGCAATCCAATGGCTACTGATTCATTTCCTCAGGACATGGAACATTAAATATTTTAAGATTCAAAAATTTGGGTGCCTGGGTGGCTCAGTGGGTTAAAGCCTCTGCCTTCAGCTCAGGTTATGACCCCAGGGTCCTGGGATCGAGGCCCGTGCGGGCTCTATGCTCAGCGGGGAGCCCGTTTCCTCTGCTCTTTCTGCCTACTTGTGATCTCTCTCTCTGTCAAATAAATAAATAAAATCTTTAAAAAAAAAGATTCAAAAATTTAAGGTTTTCGTTTATTCTTTGTCAAACAATTTTTGCTGACCACAGTTCCCTCTTAGAGGATCTTTGGTGAGGGCCAATTAAAAATCTATTATTTCCTTCCAAAGAACACATCAGTGAGATTCCTGGGTATTGAGGAGTTAGTTAAAAGGGAGCGCTTCCTGGTGCAGCCACTCTGGAAAATAGTATGGAGGTTCCTCAAAAAGTTGAAAACAGAGCTACCATACAGCCCAGCAATCGCACTACTGGGTATTTACCCTACTGATAAAATGTAGTGATCCATATGGGCACGTTTTATATATATACGTACACACATACAATGGAATACTATGCAACCATCACAAAACATGAAATCTTGCCATTTGAGACAACTGGATGGAACTGGAGAGGATTATGCTGAGCCAAATAAGTCAATCAGAGAAAGAAAATTATCATATGATCTCTCTGATATGAGGAACTTGAGAGGTGGGGGGGGAGGCTTGGAGGGAAGGGAGAGAAAAAATGAAACAAGATGGGACCAGGGAGGGAGACAAACCTTAAGAGACTCTTAATCTCAGGAAACAAACTGAGGGTTGCTGGGGGGTGGGGGAGGTAGGGATAGGGGGCTGGGTTATGGACATTGGGAGGATATGTTCTATGGTGAGTGCTGTGAATTCTGTAAGGCTGATGATTCACAGACCTACCCCTGAAGCAAATAATACATTGTATGTTAATAAATTAAAAACAAAACAATAAAAAAGGGAGCACTTCCTCTCAAAGAGACTTCAGAAGATACATACTAATGAACACAGGATGTTTCAGATGAAGAAAAAACTGTGTGTATGAAATAATTATAAATTACCTGAATATGCAATTCGCTATGTATGAAAAAACATTTCTTTATCCTTCTTAAATAGTTTTTTCCATTGAGTTAATCAGTTATCAAAATACATCTTTGCCTTCTTATTTAACTTAGCATGTAAGCAATACAAAGTTTGTTGGTAATTTGTTTATATGCGGTCTGATTTAAATATTTCCCTAGTAAGATTATATTTTTTTTTCTTAAAAACAAATATGGTAGTCGTGTTTACAGCATCTTGTTAAATACATTTTCTATTGTTATTAAACAGACATAATTAAAACGCTTTAATTTTTGTTATAGAATAGGAAATTGGTTATTTCCAATGGCTTCAAATCAATGCTAATTACATTTGCCATCAGTTTCATACATCTTTGTTAAGGCTGATTTACTTTGGAAGATCTCAGTTGCAAAAGAATAACCACATATTTGGGGTGATAGATAGAGGGAGAAGGTGGATTTGTTACTGGTCATTATGGTTTTTTGTCTGTTTTTTTATGGGGTTATTTTGGTGTGTGTGTGTGTGTGTGTGTGTGTGTGTGTGTGTAGAGTTTTGTTTGTTTTAGTGGTGTTATATAGGCCACTAGCATGTTTTACTTTAGTCATTTTATACTTTGATGTAAGTACTTTGTAATTCATATTCCAAAATGACTAAAAAGAGAGTGATTTCTTCCTCCCTACTTAAGGGGTATAACTAAAACATGAACACGAGCCAAATGTCCCTCTGTCCCTGAGCTTACATGGTAAGATCATTATTTGATGTGCAGCAGTGGACCTCTTTCTGTACAGCCCTGAGAGCCACTCAGTCTGAGCTTGGTAGAGCTGCCTATGCCCCCCTTGCTCAATGCCCAGCCAGGCAGTTGTTTGATTCCCATACTTGCTCTGAGAGGTAAGAAGCAACACTTCTGGGCTGTCCTGGGTCTGCCCCCAGCCCTCTCAGTTGCGTCTAACCCCATCCACTTTGGTTCCTCCATCTATGGCCAGTGGTGGAGATTTTCACGGTCCTATCACAATAAGCCCCTATGTAATGCATGGAATGAGTTTTGAGAAGGTCACTCTGGTTACAATACAGAGAAAGGTAGAGAATTTGAGGGTGAGTGACAGTGTACAGAGCTACTCCAGAACCCCAGGAAAGGATGGTATAAATCAGGTGACAAGAACTGGAAATGTTGGTAGGCACTTAGGTATTTCCAGTCTTCAGTGATGGGTTGGATGTGGAAAACGGACAGCAAGGAAATGACTGTTTTCAGCATGGCTCCCAGTATCTGCTTTGCCTAGGTGAATGGATGGAGGTGCTGCTCGCTGAGAAGGGAAGAGGACCCGGTTTGGGGGCAGAACACAGCTTTGGGTTTGGGCATGTTGAGCGTTAGGACCCATGAGACATCTAAGAGGATGTTAGTTTCCTTCTGTACGCAATAAGGGGAATGAGGCTAGATCAGAGATTTTCAAATTCCGCTTGGTGGAGCAACCAGGAAACATCAGCGCAGGTTCTACTGCCCAGGTGCCTGGATTTGAACTCCTGCTCTGCCCTTTTCACTGGAGTTCTGAGAGCAAGCAACGTCACTTCCCTCTGCCTGGGTTCCTTCATGTGTCTAAAGTACCTGCTTCATAGGGTTATTGCAATACTTTGAATCTAGTGAGCAACATATATGTAAGTCATTATTAGCAAGCATGTTGCTGATTAATTGATTAATTTAATTAATTGCCTGTTGAGGAGAGGCCAGAAGAGAGCATGTTGATGTGACTCTGGGTGTCCTATCCCTGCTTCAAACACAACATTTTCACTGGGATATGTTGGGTTTTTTTTTAAGATTTATTATTATTACTATTATTATTATTATTATTTATTTGAGAGAGACAACATGAGAGGGGAGAGGTCAGAGGGAGAAGCAGACTCCCGGATGAGCAGGGAGCCCGATATGGGACTCCACCCTGGGACTCCAAGATCATGACCTGAGCTGAAGGCAGTTGCTTAACCAACCGACGCACCCAGGCACCCCTCCGGATATGTTTTTAACATATGGGGTCTGCTTATGCATTTGTATGTAAAAAGCATTTGAACACTAACAGAAAACTTTGACCCATTTCTGCCCATTGTAAAAGTCCACAGATCTGTGAACATGACACTGGATATTCTAGACCAATGCCTCCCAACCTTTAATGTGAATAACACCCGCCCCCCCTCCCCCCAGCTGACTCAAGCAGGCCCTGAGTAGGACCTAAGATTCTGCACTTGTTCCAAACTCCCTAGAGAAGCCAGTACTGCTCGAGCAGGTCAGGGCTCCGCGGAACACCACCAGTCAATGATGTTATCCTTTTCCTTGAGCCTCATCACTTCCCTCATTTGACAGCGCACATAGGAGTACACCTTACCTCTAGGTTGCGGAGATCTTATTTTCCTGGAAAAGGATACTCTAGAGGGAGTTTCTGCAAAGAAGCCCATACAGGTGCGGAGAACATGTGTGCCACCTGCGAAAGGGGGTGTTCTCGCTCTGGCCCCTGAGCCCCCTCTGCTGACAGTCACCCTGCTTCTGCCCTCCGCGACAGGTGCCTGCAGAACTACATTCCCGCCCACAGCCTCACCCTCTCCTGCCCCGTGTGCCGCCAGACCTCCATCCTGCCCGAGAAGGGGGTGGCCGCGCTCCAGAACAACTTCTTCATCACGAACCTGATGGACGTGCTGCAGCGAACCCCGGGCAGCAGCGCTGAGGAGTCCTCCATCCTGGAGACGGTTACCGCGGTGGCTGCCGGAAAGCCTCTCTCTTGCCCAAACCACGATGGGAATGTAAGTAAGTGCCCTGCGAGCATGGCCTGGCTTCGAGCTGGGTGGGCTTCAGGCAGTCAGAGGTTAAGCTCTAACACAGAATCCACCCGGAAAATGAACAAGTAAAAGATATTTTTCGCAGCGCTCAGACTGTTTTGCTTGTTTACTTGCTCTGATAAAATTCATGTAAATAATAAAATCAATCTTCATTGGGTCTAATGGCACATATGATTAGTTTTCCCAGCAAAGCAGACCCATAACAATTTGCAAAGTGGTATTCTTTGACCCACATAAACATCTGTGGAATAAATTATGGATAAAGATTCACTAATAGATAAATTCTCCAAATTGAGAATGATGATTAAAATGTTAATTAGAGTTCTTTGTTTTTCTTATGAGGGAAATTTTTCTCATGCTCCATTAGGCCCGAATCCTTCATAATAAATAGAATTTGAAGATGTGTGAATCCTTGATAATAGGTTGTAGATGATGAATTTCAAACATATTTCCTGCTACTAGCAAGCATAACTGTTAGAAACCTACGAGGACCCATGTGTACCATCAAATAAGTGATTCACAGTAGCTCTGCCCCCTGAAGAGACAGCGTTGCCTAAGCATTGGGTTTGGATTTCTGACTGCCTGGTTCAAATCCTGCCCTTCAACTTCTTCCCTGCGTCAGCTCTGCCAAGTTTATTAAACTCTCTGTGTCTCACTTCCTCATCTGAAAAAAAGAAGTAATAATAGTATTTACTACATGGGATTACTTGGAGAATTAGATGTTTAAGCCACAGAAAGCATCATAGTAAGCTCTTTTTTTTTTCTTTTTTTTTTGAGATTTTTATTTTATTGATTTGACAGAGAGAAACAAGCTAGAGGGGGAACACAAGCAGGGGGAGTGAGAGAGGGAGAAGCAGACTTCCTGCCAAGCAGGGAGCCCGACGTGGGGCTCCATCCCGGGACTCTAGGATCATGACCTGAGCTGAAGGCAGACGCCTAATGACTGAGCCACCCAGGTGCCCCTCATAGTAAGCTCTTGATAAATGTTAGGTATTAAAATTATTTCTTATCAGTGACTTTATTCATTGTTGTCTTTGTAATGGCTGCCTTAAAAGTATTAGAAACTGCTTATAATAGAAGGCCCAGGTATAATAAAACTACTATTAAGCAAGCTATCAATTATTATTGTTAGAACAGAGCAATAATAATTAAGCATACCTATTACTTATTAACCTCATTTCATACCACTCTCTCTGCCCATTACACCCCAGCCTCACTGGCCTAGAACTTGCCTACCTCGGGGCTTGACTGCTCTCTAAGCCTTCTGCCTACCATGCTGCATGTTTCCTCTCTATGTGGCTAGCTCACTCGAATCCTTCATGTTTCAGCTCTATTTCTTCTGCACAGAGCAGTCTTCTCTAACTGTTTATCTGAGGCAGACCACCTCTGACACCCAGTTCCTAGGTCTTATATCACTTTTTTTATTTCCTTCATGCCATTCACTGGACTCTGCTTGCCTTTATCTGTGTATTTCTTGGCCAATTGATCTTCTGGCTTTACTCTTAGAAAGTGAACCCCAGGGGCACCTGGATGGCTCAGTCAGTCAGGTGTCTGCCTTCAGCTCAGGTCACGATCTCAGGGTTCTGGGATCGAGTCCCATGTCAGGCTCCCTTCTCAGTGGGGAGCTTGCTTTTCCCTCTCCTCCCCATCTGTGCTCTGTCACTCTTTCTCTCTCTCTTTCTCTCTTCTCTCTGCAAAGTAGATTATTAAAATCTTTAAAAAAGAAAAAAAAGAAAGTGAATTCCAGAAAGGCAGGGACCATGTTCACCATTACATTCCTAGCACTACACATAGTACCTTATACATGGAAATGTAGAAATAAACAGAGTCTATTTATTCTGAATTTGCTTTAACCAAGAGTCAGCCACTATCACTTATGTTTCGGCAGAGACTCAGAGGCAGGCAAAGGAATGGGAAAGCTCTATTGTAAACAAAAGGGAAGGCTTTAGGATTGCTCTGATTGGACGCTGTTGGCATGGGGAAGCTGGAGGCAGGCCAACTAGAATGAGGCATCCTATGTGACTGGTTAGGAGTACATATTTGGCTTTCTCTGGTTGATATTAAGTGGAAGTTGGGACAAAAATTACAGAAGTCATCAATAGTCCATTCCTAGCCATTTGGGGCCAATTGTCATCGATGTTATTGTTCAGCTTTTTGGATTATTAGTAGAGATAATAGTCTGTAGGAAGTAGCAGGCCGGCTTCCTGGCTTGTTTACTGTAGGTAAGGGGTTGCTTTCCTGGACAGGTCATGGGGTCAGAGTTCTATTTTTATATATGATCTAGCCTTTGTCCATCTGTGAATTCATTTTCTTAGAAGTCACAGTCAGTACGTATTCATTGAATGAATGGGCCAGACACCGTACCTGACTTTGTGCACGCCGCTCAGCAAAGTGGATATTAGTTGCCCTCATTTTATTTATCTGGTCGCCTCTTGATTAATTAATTAATTAATTATATTATTTTTAAATATTATTTATTTATTTATTTGACAGAGAGATCACAGATAGGCAGAGAGGCAGGCAGAGAGAGAGGAGGACGCAGGCTCCCTGCCGAGCAGAGAGCCCGATGCGGGCCTCGATCCCAGGACCCTGAGATCATGACCTGAGCTGAAGGCAGAGGCTTTAACCCACTGAGCCATCCAGGTGCCCCTTAATTTATTTATTTTTAGTTACCTTCATTTTATAGATCAAGAAACTGAATGCTTAAGTCCCAAAGCTGATTGACACATCATAAAAACTAGACCAGGAAGCAATAAAATCCTGAACTTTGGGTAGCCAAAATAAGAGAGACATTGTGGATTCCCTATCTTTCATTATTTCATTGAAAGCACATCAGGCTGTCAATAACCATGGCTTTCTATGCACTGTTCTGCAAGGGAGAATTACCACGTAAGTTTCGTGAAAGGAACTTTAAAAGGTACCTTCAATTAGTTTGTGTATTCTCCCTTTTTCTTTTTTTAAGATTTATTTATTTGACAGAGAGAGAGAGACTGAGAGAGGGAACACAAGCAGGGGAAGTGGGAAAGGGAGAAGCAGGCTTCCCGGGGAGCAAGGAGCCTGATGCCGGGCTTGATCCCAGGACCCTGGGATCATGACCTGAGCCAAAGGCAGATGCTTAATGACTAAGCCACCCAGGCGCCCCAGTTTGAGTATTATTCTTATGATCATCTCTCACACTGGCTTCTGCTGAGGCCGTCTCCTCCTAGAGCTCACAATCTAAATACTAGTTGGTGAGGGCATTTCTGCCAGGTTCAAGAGTTATCTTGAAGTTAGTCCAGGCATGGAGCTCTCTGGAAATCTGATGTGATGGAGGAGTGAAGTTTTAGGAACATTAAGAGATCTACTGTAGGCACTGGTCTATATTTGGGACGTAGAAGCAATCGCATAGAATGGGAAATATTGACAACTGTACAGATTACATCAATAAGTAAAGGTAAGAGGGTCATGAATTCAGGAAACCACTTGCAGCTCAGTGCAGTGAGAGCACGAGATGGGTGCTGGGGGTGGGAGCATAGGTGAGCTACAGGATACTGGGAGGAGCCTGGAATAATGACTGGGGAGAGATTGTGAAAGCTATGAATATCATGAAGAAAATGTTTGACCTGAATTTTATATGCAGTAGGGAAACATGAAAACCTTTTAAGTAAGAGATGGGTATTTTCCTGGGCTTATGGAGTAGCAAAGATGGAAGGCTGTAACATCAATTTTGAGTTTATTGAGTTATCCAAATAAGAGATGCTAAGGAGTGGGAGAATGGTATCAATGGACCTGGAGAAGAGAGGATGAATTTCAGAGAAGAGATGATTTGCCTTCCAGAAATGAAAAGGCATATGCTAAAATCTGTTGACCTAAGCTGCTAAGACTGGGAGAACATGAACCATTAAAAAGAATCATATAGTAGGTCACAAAAAACCATCAGTAGTTTTTTCCGTTTGTGTAGACCAAGTTCATATACCACAATGCACTAAAATTGCATTAGTAACATACATTATAGAAAAACCCAGAACTTTATTAAAAGCTCATAATTATTTAATCAAAAAATTTCTAAATTAGACTACAACATACAGAAAGTGAAAACCGTATCTATTAAATGTATAGGGTAAAGTCAAATCTGTACTCAGGAAATTTTATAGGTTTATTTTCCTTTATTTAAAAAGAATTCAATTCAAAAAGTTAGGAAAACAAAGTAAATATATGGAACCCAAAAGCAAGAAAATAATAAAGATAAACTTAGTTTGAAGATAATAAAACAATTGAGTTAATAAATCTATGAGCTGATTTTTTTTAAATTAATCAAATAACTTGACATCTGATAAACCAACAAAATGGAAATGTGAAAAATCAAGTTAAGCTTAATAAAGAGTATCAGTACAAGTAAAAGGAATTTTTTAAAAAGATTTATTTATTTATTTGAGAGAGAGCGGGGGAGGGGCAGAGGTAGAGGGACAAGCAGACTCTCTGCTAAGTGGGGAGCCTGACCTGGGACTGAGATGATAACCTGAGCCACCCAGGCACCCCCAAAAGTAACTGTAAAATTCTTAATTTAAATGCCCCGGCAAGTTCTTACTATGTAAGAATTAAGAATGAAAGAAAATTATGACCATCACAGAAGAAAATGGGGAAAGAACTCAGAAAATTCACAGAGGAAATAAAAGACTCATTATAGTATGAGAAAAATATGAAACTTCACAAATAATCACATCTTTCAGATTACCTACACGTTTTTAAAAAGATAAGTGCTGATGAGGCTATGGGGAGACATTTTCCTCTGCTGTGGGCGGGAGCGTAAATGGCTTTGCAGAAAGTTTATGTCAATTTGTCAAACTGTAATGAGTGCTTTACACAACCTCCTATCCTTTCATTCAGTAATTCCACGAATAGAAATATTTCTGAGGACATAGCTGGAGAAGAGAATGAAGATAGAAGAATGTTAATTGAAAATTTTATGTGATAGTAAAATTGGAAATAATTGGTGCGATTTTAGGGAAATGATTAAATTATGGTTAAGTCCCTATAACTTATTCTTGGGGAGCCACTGAAATTGATGTTATGGTAACAAGTGACATTTATGCCAATATGTGACTATGCTTGTGTGTTTATATAGACTTTTGTTTTTATTTAATAAGATCACCCTGCTTACGCAGTATAGAAAGGAGAAGGATATTCTGTGCTGCCTGAAGGATGAACAGAATTCCTAAAGATGTATTTCCTGAGCACAGCTCAGTAGTAGAGACCCTTGGATGCCACAAGCTGCTAAGAAGAATCTCTCTTAGAGATGCTGATTCCAGCAAAGTTAAAGAATCCTTTAGATTAAAACTTTGCCTTATCTAGAGTGTATGCATCAATCCACTAAAAATTAAATCTATCTAGAGTATGAACCTCCTTGAGGTAGATGATGCTACTTAAAGAACGTTTTGGGAGCGCCTGGGTGGCTCAGTTGGTTAAGATCTGCCTTCTGCTTTCAGCTCAGGTCATGATCCCAGAGTCCTGGGATCGAGTCCCACATCAGGCTCCCAGCTCCACAGGGAGTCTGCTTCTCCCTCTGACCCTCTCCCCTCTCATGCTCTCTCTCATTCTCTCAAATAAATAAAATCTTTTTTAAAAAAGTTTAAAAAATAAATAAAGCATGATTTGAGTGCTTTCTCTGTGTGAGAATCATAGAATTTATAAACTGGTAAGAGGCCTTGGAAATTAACAGCATGTGTCTTGAACCATTCTATTGTTTCATCATAGATTGTAGGAGTTCACTGTTGCTGCTTTGAAACAGGGTTCCTCATTGCATATTCAAGTCAAATACAGTTAAATTGCTGCAGTTAATTGCCATGGGTAAATCTTTAAAAACAATTCAAGCATCTGAAGGTTAATAAAATCAGGTAATTAACAATAAAGCAGGATGTTGTCCTCATAAACTGCCTGATGCTGATTAGCACATGTGGATGAAAGCCTGTCATTTACTTTAAGTGCTGTGACACTATCTGTCTTATAATTATAGTGCCATGGCTGCATTGTCCAAATGCAAAGAAAAATGGGAATAATGGTCAGTGATTTAAGAGGTTCTTTGCACGTAAAGCAGACATTTGAGCTCATGCTCACGGTCCCGGGAACACAAATGATCATTAAACTCCGTTAAGGCTTGCTCAGGCACCTTACTAATGAGGATGTTAAGAGGTACGAAGGAGAGAGCCTCATTAAGAATGCCCTCCCACTAACAAGTCCCCACTTCCACAAACCCCAGGGCGGCCCCGAGGCCCTGACCACCCTTCCCAGATGTCAGTAATGCATACTTCTTGCCTTGTCGTCTTCACAAGTGGTGACTACCCGTCAACAAAAAGAAGCTGCTCCTGACCTCTGGCCCATCTGCCCCTGGGAAAACTAGCATCATGTCACTCATAATGGATGAGCTCTTACACTTCGCACAGTTAACTCTCAGCTTGAGTCAAAGCAGCCAGAACCTGAGCTCAAGCATCTGAGAATGACCAGTTGTTCCCATTTCAGAATGATTCTAAGGCCTTTGTTTTGAAGAACCACTTAGGAGGCCAAAAAACCACTTAGGAGGGACAGTACCCAGGTATGCTGCTATCTCTTCAAAGATACATTTTTTTTTTTAATTAAGGGAAAAGTCACATAATATAAAATTAAACATTTTGACCATTTCAAAGTGTACACTTCAGGCCGACTTTTGATTTTGGCTCAGGTCCTGAGATTGAGCCCCACTCATGTCAGGCTCTTCATGGACATGGAGCCTGCTTAAGATTCTCTCTCTCCCTCTGCCTCTTCCCAACCGCCCCCCTCCCCAACTCCTGCTTTCTCTCCCTCTCTAAAAAAATAATTAAAAAATAAAAGTATATAGTTCAGTGGTTTTTAGTATATTCAAGAGGTTGTGCAAATATGACCACTAATTCCACAACTTTTCATCATGCCACTCCCCATTCTCTCTTACCCCCTAACCTCTGGCAACCATCAGTCTGCATTCCATCTCTCTAGATTTGTCCATTATAGGCATTTGATATAAATCAGTCATAAATTATGGGCCCTTTTGAAGCTGGCTTCTGTCACTTAGCATAATGCTTCAGAAGTTCATCTATATTGTAGCATACGGAACTTCATGCCTTTTTATGTATAAATAATATTTCATTGTCTGGATATACCACAATTTATTGTTGTTTTGTTGTTGGGTATTTGGGTTGTTCCCACTTTGGGGCCATTATGAATAATGCTATGAATATTCATGTACAAGTTTTTGTGTGGATGTATGTTTTCAGTTCTCTTGGGTATATACCGAGGAGTAGAATTCCTGGGTCACATGGTAATTCTATACTTAACTTTTGAGGAGCCCCAAATTGTTTTCACTGTGACTTCAGCATTTTATGGTCCCACCAGCAAAGTAGGAGAGTTCTGATTTTTTTCACATTTTCACCAACACTTGTTATTATTATTTTTTTAAAGATTTTATTTATTTATTTGACAGAGAGAAACACAGCAAGAGAGGGATCACAAAGCAGGGGCAGTGAGAGAGGGAGAAGCAGGCTTCCCGCCAAGCAGAGAGCCTGATGTGGGGCTCGATCCCGGGTCTCCGGGATCATGACCTGAGCTGAAGGCAGTCGCTTAACCAACTGAGCCACCCCGGCGCCCACCAACACTTATTATCTGACTTTTTGAGTCTAGCCATCCTACTCAGTGTGGAGCATCTCATTGTGGTTTTGATTTGGATTTCCATAGTGATTAACAGTGTTGAGCATATTTTTATGTGCAAATTGGTCACTTGTATATTTTCTTTGGAGAAATGTCTTTCCAAGTCCTTTGTCCATTTCTGAATTGGGTTCTTGAGTTGTAGGGATTCTTTATATGTTCTGGCTACTTCATCCTATTAGATATATAGCAAGAAAATATTTTTTTCCTATTCTTTTCACTCTCTTTTTTAAAGCTTTTGTTTATAAGCAATCTCTATACCCAACTGGTGCTCAAACTAACAAGCCCAAGATGGAGAGTCATATGCTCTATGACTGAGCCAGCCAGGTGCCCCTCTTTTCACTTTCTCGATGGTATCTTGATAGTGCCCTTGAAGCACAAGATTTTATTTTGACAAAATACAGCTTACCAGTTTTTTATTTTTGTTACTTATTCTGTTGGTATCATATCTAGGAAACCACTGCCAAATCAAAAGTCATAAATATATACTCCTATTTTTTTCTGGAGTTTTATAGTTTTAGCTAATATGTTCAGGCCATTAATCTATTTTGAAATAATTTTTTTTTAAAGATTTTATTTATTTATTTGACAGAGAGAAACACAGCCAGAGAGGGAACACAAGCAAGGGGAGTGAGAAAGGGAGAAGCAGGCTTCCCGCCGAGCAGGCAGCCCGATGTGGGGCTCGATCCCGGGTCTCCGGGATCATGACCTGAGCCGAAGGCAGTCGCTCAACCAACTGAGCCACCCAGGCGCCCCTTGAAATAATTTTTATAGATAGAACAAAGTAAGGGTTCTACTTCATTCTTTTACATGTGGCTATCCAGTTGTCTTGGCATCATTTGTTGAAAAGACTATGTTTTTTTCCATTGTGTGGTCTTGACACCCTTGACAAGAATCAGTTGACCATAAATATATGGTTTTATTTCTGAACTCACAGTTCTCTTCCATTGTTCTATATGTCTAGCCTTATGTTGGTAACATGGTGTTTTGATGATTCTAGATTGGTACTAGTTTTGAAACTGGGAAATCTGAATCTTCCAAATTGTTTTTCCAAGATTGTTTTGGCTATTCAGGGTCCCATGTAATTCTATCTGAATTTTAGGAATAGCTTGTTCACTTCTATGAAAGAGGATGCTTGAATTTTGATAGATATTCACTAAATCAGTAGATCAATTTTGGGAATGCTGCTCTCTTAACAATATTAAGTCTTCCAGTTCATGAACATGAACTATTTTTCTATTAATTTCCATTATTTAGGTATTCTTTAATGTCTTTCAATAATACTTTGTACTTTTCAGTGTATAAGCCTTATACCTTCTTGGTTAAATTTATTCTTAAGTATTTTTTTTCTTTTGATGTTGTATAAATGGCATTATTTTCTTGATTTCATTTTGCTTCATTCATTGAAACGTGTTTAGAAATATAACTGATTTTTTTTGTTTGTTGATCTTGTATCCTACAGCTTTGCTGAATTCATGTGTTATTCCTAATAGTTTTGGGGGGAGGCTAGGGTGGGGGGTCTATTCTTTAGGGCTTTCTATATATAAGATCGTATCATCTCTGAATAGAGATAGTCTTACTTCTTTCTTTCCAAAATGTATGCATTTTATTGCTTTTTCTTACATAAATGCCCTGGCTAGAACTTTTAGTACAATGCTGAGTAGAAATGGCAGGAGTGGACATCCTTGTCTTGTCCTTATCTTAGAGGGTCACCATTAGGTATGATGTTAATTGGAGGATTTTTGTAGAAACCTCTTAACAAGTTGAGGATGTCTTCTTCTATTTTGAGTTTGATAAGTGTTTTTATCATGAAGTGGTGATGGATACTGTTAAATGTGTTCTTCTGTATCAATTGAGATGACCATGTTGGTTGCCCTCGACTTTATTCTATTAGTGTGGTGTGTTACATATACTGATTTTTGTATGTGAACCACCTTTGCAGTCCTGGGTTAAACTCCACTTGTCCATCTGTATAATCCTTTTAATATACAAGTTGATTCAGTTTGTTAAGCATTTTTGCCTCTATACTCATAAGGGATATGAACTTTTCTTTTTTCGTGGTGTCTTTGGCTTTGGTGTTGGGGGTTATTGTCCTAATAGAATAAGTTAGGGTATGTTCCCTCATTTTCTATTTTTTGAAGAGTTTGGAAGGACTGGTGTTAATTCTTCTTTAAAAGTTTGGTAATATTTATCAGTGAAGCCATCTGGTCCTAGACTTTTCTTTGTTGGAAATTTTTTAATACTGATTCAATATCCTATTATAGGTCTTTTCAGGGTCAGTTTTGGTAGTTTGTGTGTTTCTAAGAATTTATCCATTTTATCTATATTATTCAATTAGTTAGTATACAACTGTCCCTAGTATCCAGTTTGTCAATGTTGTTGATCTTCACAAAGGACCAACTTTTGGTTTCATTGATTCTCTCTACTGTGTTTCTATTTTCTGTTTTATTTATCTCCACTTTCATCTTTGTATTTTCTTTCTTCTCTCTGCTTTGGTTTTAATTTGTTCTTTGTCTAGTTCTTTAAGATTGAAACTTAGACTATTGATTTGAGATCTTTCATGGCATTTATAGCTAAAATTCTGCTCCGAGTGATGCCTCTCATAAGTTTTGGTATACTGGGCTTTCATTTTTACTCATCTTGAAGTATATTCTAATTTCCCTGTGATTTCTTCTTTGACTCATTGTTCAAGAGTAAGTTATTTAATTTTCCAGGTTTACTTCTGTTACAGATCTCTAATTTAATAACACTGTGGCCAGAGAAGATACTTGTATGGCTTTAATTTTTTTAAATTTATTGAGACTTTTGTGACCCAATATATGGTCTATTCTGGAGAACTTCCCAGGTGTACTTGACAAAAATGTGTATTTTCTTATTGAATAAAGTGTTCTATATATGACTGTTAGGCCTAGTTGGTTTATAATATTCAAATTCTAGATTTCTTTATTGATCTTCCATCTAAGTGCTCTATTGTTAATGAAAGTGGGTTATTGAAATCTCCAGCTATTGTTGAATTCTTCATTTCTTCCTTCAGTTTTGCCAGTTTTTGCTTCATATATTTTGGGGCTCTGTTGTTGGGCACACATTTTCTTGTAATTGTTAACATCTTCTTGATGAATTTATTATCTAACCACTGTATAATGTCCTTCCTTATCTGTTGAAACAGCTTTTATCTTAAAGTTAATTTTGTCCAGGGGCGCCTGGGTAGCTCGGTTGGTTAAGCGACTGCCTTCGGCTCAGGTCATGATCCTGAAGACCCTGGACTGAGTCCCACATCGGGCTCCCTGCTCTGCGGGAAGCCTGCTTCTCCCTCTCTCACTCCACCTGCTTGTGTTTCCTCTCTAGCTGTGTTTCTGTCAAATAAATAAAATCTTAAAAAAAAAGTTAATTTTGTCTGATATTAGAATAGCCACTCCAGTTCTCTCTTTGTCTGTCTGTCTGTCTGTCTCTCTCTCTCTCTCTTTTGTTTCTTTTTTTTAGACAGGGAAGGGCAGAAGGAGAGGGAGAGAGAGAGAATTCTAAGCAGGCTCCACACCTAGCATGGAGCTCGCCAGTCCGGGACTCCATCTCACAACCCTGAGATCATGACCTGAGCTGAAATCAAGAGTCCGACACTTAACCGACTGAGCCACCCAGGCACTCTACTCCCATTCTCCTTTGATTACTATTTGCACAGAACATCTTTTTTCATGCTTTTAATTTCAATCTATTTGTGTCTTTGACTCTGAAATGAAATGCTTATAGACAGCATACAGTTCATTCAAAGAGCAGTTTTGGAATACTTACTTTGTGCAGGCAGTTACTTAGGCTCTGGGTAAGAGAGTTCCTGTGTTCAGGAACTTAAAATCTTATACTTCATAAAATGGGGTATAAATAAAAGTGCTTTGGTGCAAGCATTCACTTTGTGAGAAATCCACCGATCTTTAGTAAGACTTTTGCCCTTTTCTACATGTGTCTTATACTTCAAGAAGAAGTTACCTCCAAGAAGCACTTTGGGAATTCAGAATTGGAAGAAGTTATTTTCAGCTGAGAGAATAGGTGAATGCCTTTATTGGGAAACTGGCTTGCAAAAGGCTTTATGTTATATAGTTACTGAGTGTTCATCATAATCAAGATAAGTGACTTTATTCTCATGGAAGCTGATGATACCATCATCTCCATCATCTCCATCATCATCATCATCATCATCATCATCAGATTGTCATTGCTGCTGCTTCTTCGTGCCAGTACTAAGCATCATCTGTTTCTTCATGCATATTAACCTACTGAATTCTCAGAGCAGTCCCATGATATAGGTTCCTATTATTGTCTTTGTTGGACAGAAGAGAACTTGAGACACAGTGGAGTTACCTAAGTGGTGGAGCTAGAAAACAAATTGCTCTATACAGCTTATCTCTTATAGAAAAAGTATCGGTTCTCAAAGTGTGGTTCAGGAACCCTCAGGGATCCCAAGACCCTTTGGGGGGAGGCCAGTCCACAGATCAAGACTGTATTTATAATAATACTAAGACAGTATATGCCTTTTTCACTCTCATTCTTTTGAGGGTGTACAGTGCAGTTTTCCAGAGCTGTATGATCTGTGCTGTCACAACAGATTGAATGCAGAAGCGGATATGAGAATCCAGCTGTCTTCTATTAAGCCAGACACTGAAGAAAATTTTAGAAGTAGGAAACATGCCACTCTTCTCACAACATTTTTTTGTTTTGCAAAATAGAGTTATCTTTCATGAATTGTATTATTCATTTAACATTTAATGGGCTAATTATTGCTTTTAATAAATTAATAAATATTTAAAATTTCTGCTTCAGTTTTTCAGATAAGTATCTATAGATACATACATAAAAGCACTTTGGAGTTCTCAGTCATCTATAAAGACTGGAAGAGTGTCCAAAGATCAAAAAGTTTGAGCATCACAGCCCCACACTGTTCAGCTATAGGGCAATAGCCATGGAAAAGCTAGTTTGGTGAGATCAACAGCAGCTTTGGAGTCTGACCCACCTCTGTTGGAGACCTGGCACAGAACAGCTTATCCCTTCTTTTTCTTCTGTGATACTGGACATACTGCCTACATCCTGGGAAAGCCAGGAGAGTTCCATGAGAATGCCGACTAAAGGCCTAGTGCATAGTAAGCGCTCGATTAGCGGCATTGAACCGGCATTGTTTTTTGTGTAACCCACAGGTGATGGACTTCTACTGCCAGTCTTGTGAGACCGCCATGTGTCGGGAGTGCACTGAGGGGGAGCATGCGGAACACCCCACAGTCCCCCTCAAGGATGTAGTAGAGCAACACAAGGCCTCGCTCCAGGTCCAGCTGGATGCCGTCAACAAAAGGTGCACACGCCTCCCCCAGACTCCTGACTGGCTGTGCGTGAGGCTTGGCCTCCAGATCTCTGGCCTCAGTGGGATAATAGGTTCCCGCTACCTAAATAAATTCTTCTTTGATGGTGTGTCTGTAGTCATAAACTAGTGCGTGATAAGGGTCATCCCCTACCCCTTGGTAAAATTCCAACCCCCTTATGTTATGAATGGTGGCATTTTTGTTTCAGTACTTTTGATTGATTAAATGAATAAAATACATTCAAGGAAAATGCTCTTGGGAGAACTCTGAAATCCGTGCCCCAAAACAGGCTCTCTGAGGAGCTTTTCTTAGCTGCTCTTCTTGATATATACTGGACTATTGTGTTGACTGTCACTGGCTCCTTCTTGTTTGAGCCCAGCAAAATGGTACCGACCAGTGATGGCTCAGTTTTCCTTATGTTTCCCTGCTTCCAGCCTTTCTCTTTGGCATGGAAATGAGGGGACAGAATAGCCCTGTGACACTTGAGAAAGACCAAAGAGAGAAAGTAAGCAACCAGCTGAAAATCAATGGTCACCAATAGCTGTAGTGAGAAAAGTGTGGTTATTCTATTATAATTAAAGGAAGCTGGAAGCTGGAATTAAAGGAAACTCGGAGTCTGGGTTAAGTTTTTCATATGATTAGGTGAAAAGATGCAGCTATATATTTAGAACCGTGGTTCTCAATTGTGGGCATTTATACCCCTAGGGAGACATGTGGCAATGCCTGGAGACAGTCTGGTGTCACAGTTGTGTGTGGGGGTTCTGTTGGCATCTGGCAGAAGACAGGATGCTGTTAAACATCAGTCCCCTGCAACAAAGAAGCATGTGGCCTACAGTATAATAGCCTCAAGTTCGAGAAGGCTTGCTTCAGAGTGAGGAGAAGCCATGGTGTTTAGAGAGCTTCATGGCTTTGTACCATCAATTCTTAAAATGAGATGATTGATTAGATGAAGTAGATGTGGACCCTTAAAGTCTCTTCTCTCAAAAGCAGTAATTATGTCATGTCTAATTCATTCTGTTCTTCAGTTATTACTTTTTTGAAGATGATGAAAGGCAAAGAAAATGTTTTTTGACAAAACAGTGTTTAGATAGATGTTTCACTGTTTCTGGGTTGATGTTAAATAATGATCTTTAACGACCGTCCTCCAGGCTCCCAGAAATAGATTCTGCCCTTCAGTTCATCTCAGAAATCATTCATCAGTTAACCAACCAAAAGGCCAGCATTGTGGATGACATCCATTCTACCTTTGATGAGCTCCAGAAGACTCTGAACGTTCGCAAAAGTGTGCTGCTTATGGAACTGGAAGTCAACTATGGCCTCAAACATAAAGTAAGACTCCAGCCATTCTCACAGATACCCTGTAAGAGACACTGTATCCGGGCACATCTCTGCACTAATGTTCTAATTATAGTAAAGGGGACTCTGATGGGTCCTTAAATGTCACTGTTGCATCGTAAACGGTACTTTTCTTTCTTTCTTTCTTTCTTTCTTTCTTTCTTTCTTTCTTTCTTTCTTTCTTTCAACATTTTATTTATTCATTTTAGAGAGAGAATAAGCAGCACAGGGAGAGGTGGGGGTGGTGGTGGTGAGGCAGGCTGTGCTTTGAGCAGGAAGCCTGATGCCAGCTTAATCCCAGGACCCTAGGATCATGACCTGAGCTGAAGGCAGATTCTTAAAGAGTGGAGGCCCCCAGGCGCCCCAACAGTTTTCATTTAATGGCACATCTTTTTTTTCTTTCCTCTTTTCAGCAAAGTTCTATGATTCTGTAAGCATAAGGACCAATTTATAATTTGACACAAGATTGTATATAAAGTCATATTTTCAGGATTTAAGGTTAAGCTGGATTATTTTCCTTCCTTAATTATAATGCCGAATAGTCTCTTAATTGCTCTCTCATCCACACCAACCTGTTAGTCAACTTCCAAGAGAACCCTGACTGAGGCCTTTAACATGTCCAATCACAAAACCAGGGATCAAAAGCTTCTGCTATTCGGGTGTGGAGGGTTTTCATTTGTCTGGTTTCTGTTCCTTTAGGTGGCAACAGGGCAATTTGGGACGTTACGGAGAGATACTGAATAATGAATATTTCAGATGCCAGGCATAGCAATTTGTTTTCCCGGCTCCTGGTGGTGACATTTCTGCTCTCCCCAACAAAAACACATGACCCAAGAAATATGTGTGTGGGAGAGTCTGGGCGAGGCGGAAGGGAAGGAGGAGGTACCGGGAACGCTGTTCACAGAATCAGGCCTTAGAAGCCGGCTGGTTGGGCCGGATTCAATACCACCCGCGGAGAGCCACCGGCGTGGGCAGGTGCAGGACTGGATGGGGTGGCGGAGGGCAGTGCCCCCCGCGCTGGCGCGCAACATCCACTGGGCTGAGCTCGTGCGCCGCCGCGACCGCTCACCCGACCTTGCTTCCCCCCCACCTCTGCATCCTCACTCCCGCAGGTCCTTCAGTCGCAGCTGGATACTCTGCTCGAGGGGCAGGAGAGTATAAAGAGCTGCAGCAACTTCACGGCGCAGGCCCTCAACCATGGCACGGAGACGGAGGTGCTGCTGGTGAAGAAGCAGATGAGTGAGAAGCTGAACGAACTGGCGGACCAGGACTTCCCGCTGCACCCGCGTGAAAACGATCAGCTGGATTTTATCGTGGAGACCGAAGGGCTCAAGAAGTCCATCCACAACCTCGGGACTATTTTAACAACCAACGCCGTCGCCTCCGAGACGGTGGCCACTGGCGAGGGGCTGCGGCAGACCATCATCGGGCAGCCCATGTCCGTTACCATAACGACCAAGGACAAAGACGGGGAGCTATGCAAGACGGGCAACGCCTACATCACCGCCGAGCTGAGCACGCCCGACGGCAGCGTGGCGGACGGAGAAATCCTCGACAACAAGAACGGCACCTATGAGTTTTTGTACACTGTCCAGAAGGAAGGGGACTTTACCCTCTCTCTGCGACTCTATGACCAGCACATCCGAGGCAGCCCGTTCAAGCTGAAAGTGATCCGTTCTGCCGACGTGTCTCCCACCACCGAGGGCGTGAAGAGGCGCGTGAAGTCCCCGGGGAGCGGCCATGTAAAGCAGAAAGCGGTGAAGAGACCCGCCAGCATGTACAGCACGGGGAAACGAAAAGAGAATCCCATCGAAGACGATTTGATCTTTAGAGTGGGTAAGGAGAAAGCGCCACCGCCGCGCCCGATTGTCTGAGCGTTGTTAAAGGGCAGCGGGGAAACGGGTGTTGCAAATGGGAACTGTGCGGGTCGGGACTTGGACCTGGAGGTGCTGGGAGACACTGGGGTATTTTATTAGGTGAGTTTAGGCAGTCTTCTCTGGAGATTTTAGCATTTGTTTTCCTCTTTTCTTCCCTCCTCCCTCTCTCCCTCCTTATCCTTCCTCCTCCTCCTCTTTCCTCCCTTCCCCTTTGCCCGTCAGCCTTTCTCCCCACTGTCCTCCTACTTCCCTTGAAGTCCTCCCCCTCGGCGCCTTCCTCTCCTCTTCCCTCCCCAGCTCCCCAATTTCCCCGTCTCCGTCCTCCTCCCCCTCGCCCCCATTTGCCCCCGCTCTTTCCCTTTCTTTCTCCCCTTTTCCCTGCCGGCTTCTCCGGGTGCTCTCCTCTCTCCTCCCTTTTCCTCTTCCTCGCTGCTCCTCTCCCCCCTCCTCCTTTGTAACGCAAGTGCTGCATATATACTGTAGAAAATTAGAAACGGAAAATAAGCAAAAAGAGAAATAGAAAAAAGTCACAGCACTCGCAATCCGGAAATTTTAAAGGACGTGTTGGCCGTCTCACCGCTCTGTGACCCACCCTCCCCCACCTCCGGCCAAGGGAATGTCTTTTAAAGTAACTAAAGGGGGCGGGGGGAAGAGTGAAGGCAGAGCCTTCACTCCAGGGTTTCTCTGAAATCGGCCAGCTTCTGCTGCACGGTGGGTGGAGGGCCTGACACTGCTTCTGCACGGTAAGGGCTGGGGGTGGGGGAACACGGACCTGTGGAAGTCGTGGTCACTTGCAAGTGTGTGTAGCAGGAGAGCAGCCCCAAAGAGAGGAAGGTGGGTGGAAATCCTCGGAGTGGAATGGGGTTGGGGCGGAAACGAGGCGGTGAGCCAATAGATTGGAGAATGCAAATCTCCAATTACCTTGTCTGCTTTATTGCCTCTGATTTTTTAACTGTTTATTCTCCCAGTAGAAAGCAAACTAAATGTAAATATCAATGGACTTTGTCATTCTTCAGGAAAAAACCCTGCATTTTAGTTAGTTTCCAAAAGTAGCTTTTTTTGCCTCTTAAGTCCTGCAGTGCAGCATCTCGGAAGGGGTACTGCAGGGAGTCCAGGGTTCAGATAGATTGGGGAGACCTTAGCTTCAGTGAAGGAAACTTTTTTTTTTTAATCCAGAACCTTTAGAATCTGCCAGTGTGCACTCTAAGTCTCCAAGGCAGGAGAGGGATAACAAGCAGCACTTCCACAAAGCTTTCCTAAGCAGAGAACTTTTCCGTGGCACATCTTGGGAAACTAAGGCTCTTTGGAACCCCTTTGGTCAGTGGCTGCTCTCTGTTAATACCACATCTTGTAAAGGCCTTGATAGGATATGTAACTTGTCCGCTGACAGCCTGGAGGCCCCCTTGCATTTACTGGCCGTATGTGCCACGCGCGTATGTGCCACGCGCGTATGTGCCACGCGCGTGGGGAAGTTGTAGATCTGCCTGCCCAAGGGGAATGGAGGATCTGGGCGGGTGCAGGAGTGGGAGCCTCACAGGTATGCTGCTCTGGTTCTGCCACTTAACTTGAATTTCAGGTAGGTCTCTCAGCTTCTCTGAGCTCCAGGTTCCTTGTCCATACCATGAGAATACGAAAGTATCTGCTTCTCAGAGCTGTTGTGAGTTTCAAGCTTAATGCCTGGTGTGTTGGAGGAGCTAAATAAACAAGAACTAAACAAGAACTGTTGTTTTTGCAAAAGCATCGAAGGTCCTTAGATTTTCCCTACTTCCTTTTCTTCTGAAAAAATTTTTTACCCTTCCTGCCTGCCCCCCACTGATCTCATCTGCTGAGAATAAGCTCAATCGGTCTCCTGCTCAACCCTTTCCCCCCAACTCCTCTCCTGACCTCCTGCCCCAGCCAAGGGATCCAAGTCTGCTTCTGCAGGCAGTATGCCAAGTGGAAAAGGGCAAAGATCTGGGTCTGAATTCTAATTCTCCTTAACAGCTGGGCAATTAGCTTACCTTTTCTGATCCCAGTGCTCAATTACTTGTAGCTGTTATTTTCCTGTTGTTATTAATTTTAATCTCCATCATCACCACCTGTGATTTCTCACCTGACTTACCTCTTAGGGTGTTCCCTCCGCAAATAGTGATTTTGAATCCCCAGCTGCCACCAGGGAGGGGGTGTACTCTTCTTCTGTCCTACCCATTGAGAAGTCACTGGTGATTCATTGGCACCGGTGGCAAGGTGTTTAAATGTTTAAACATCTGTAAAGAGCTTAGAAGAGTGCCCAGCATATGGCACTGTGTCGGAGTTTATTCATGAAGTCTTAATTTACTAGGGCTCCCATAACAAAATACCATAGACTGGGTGGCTTAAACAAAGGAAATTTATTTTCTCATAGTTTTGGAGGCTGAAAGTCCAAGATCAAGGTGGTGCCAGAGTTGGTTTCCTATGAGGCCTCTCTCCTGGTCTTCTAGATGGCGGTCTTCCGTCTTCCTGCTGCTGTGTCCTTATACGGTTGCTCCTCTGTGCATGCAGTACCCCCTGCCCGGTGATTTTTCCTCTTCTTATAAGAGATTAGGTCCTCGCCTTAATGGCCTTATTTTAACTTAATCACTTATTTTAAGATCTCCTCTCCAAATGCGGTTACATTCTGAGGTACTGGAGGTTGGGACTTCGACATATGCATTTTGGGGGTTCAGCCCATAGCAGACGTTAAGCACCTCAGATACATAAGGGCAGAAAGGAAGGCAGGTCTTTCAGGCCTATTTCTCCTTCGCTTTATGTTTTGATCCAGAGCTAGTCTAAAGACACCACTCACTGTGCAATAATTTGGCTCCAAAAGTGTTTCTAGAGCACCTTGTGCCCTCTGTGCCCGATGATGAGAATGTAGAGATGAGAGGAAGGAGATCTCCTCCCTGAAGTTTACAGACTGGGTGATAGATGGATGACCGCCTGACTCTAACGTGCTGTCTTTCCATCAGATGCCAGGAGGTGAGAATGTTCACCTCAGGCAGACGAGAGATAGAGGTTTATTAAATACACCACAAGGGAGTGGTGGGCCAGATAGCAGAGGAGAAACTGAGGCAGTGGATGGGGCTTTTTTTTTTTTTAAGTTTTTATTTATTGATTTGATAGAGAGAAACACAGCCAGAGAGGGAACACAAGCAGCGGGAGTGAGAGAGGGAGAAGCAGGCTTCCTGCCGAGCAGGGAGCTCCATCCAGGCAGGGCTCACACCTGGGACTCCAAGATCATGACCTGAGCTGAAGGCAGACCCTTAAAGACTGAGCCACCCAGGTGCCCCTGGGGCTTGGTTTTTAAAGAGGAAAGCTGAGGAGGTATAGGAATGTATGAACTCTTCCCTTTTTTGGGACTGGGGCCGAGTTCTAAGTAACCCATTGGTCAGTTAGGGCCTCTGAGGTGGGTCGTCTGAGGGGCCTGCGTGTGTCCCGCCTGGTGCTCTCTGCGGCCCTTTCTGCCTTCCATCGCTCAAGCCTATTGCCTAAAAGAAGTGTCTACCTTTAATTAGGGGATGGAAAGCTAGAGAAATGGGAAAGAATTTAGAGCAGGACACGATCAAAGAGGAGGACTTATCCAGGTTGACAGGTGGAAGCAGCATTCCAGGTCGAAGGGCCAATGAATGCAAGGAAGAAAGGCACGGTGAAGAGGAGTAAACATGAGTGAGGTTTCCCAGCAGCACACCCTGTGAGAAGATGCAGGGGAGCAAAGGTTGCAGGAATGGAAAGGAGGGAAGGCACTGGCTGCAGATGAGGCTGGGCCAATCAGTGTCGGAGCCTAGAGCTGCTCCCTGAACACCCCCTGGGCTTCCATACCAGGCACCTGATCTCTGCATTCTTGCCCCAATTTTATCTTTTCTCTAAGTTCCACCTTCTCCTTTGGAGACTGCTGTGATTATTACAATTTATGCATGGGTCCTATTTCCCTATAAGATTACAAATTGCTTGGGGTCAAAGATGATGTCCTTAGTCATTTATAGTTGCCAACAGTACCGCAAAGAATGCTTGGCATAAGTACTTTGTTCATTTGAATAGGATCCAGTTGTGACCTACTGCATGATTTTAACTTCCCTGTCACTGTCAGGCCCCAGTGTTGAGGTCTGACGACACACAGACCAGATAACAAGGTACTAAGCACATGGCCAGTCATTTCCATGTTTTCCCATATTCTCTCATGCCTGGAACCGTGCTAGGCAATGTCAGGCAAACAGGGCTGGCCTTCGAAGACCTTGTCTTCTTGACATCTATACTATAGGCTAAAGCAGGTAGAGTTTATATTAATAATTAGAAGAGTTCAAGTTTTTTTACAGTTATAACTTTGTTTTTTTTAAGATTTTATTCATTTATTTGTCAGAGAGAGCGTGCACAAGCAGGGGGAGGGGCAGGCAGAGAGAAACAGAGTCCCCCCTGAGCAAGGAGCCCAAGGCTGGACTCTATTCCAGGCCCCCGGGTTCCAGGCTCGTGACCTGAGCCAAAGGCAGACACTTGAACCGACTGAACCCTCAGGTGTCCCTATGCCTTTGTTTTAGAACTTTAAGTTTCTCTGTACAATTCAGCTTTAAGTTCATAATAATAGAACATGCAAAATTTCGGGCACGTGGGTGGCTCAGTCGGTTAAGCATACAGCATAGACTTGACTTTGGCTAGGGCAAGATCTCGGGGTCAAGGGATGGAGCCCTGCTCCGGGCTCCACGCTCAGCTGGGAGTCTGCCTCTCTCCCTTTGCCCTTCCCCCCACTCACGCTCTCTCTCTTTCTCAAAGAAATAAATCTTTTAAAAAAGAAGATAAAATACATCTTTAAATGTTATTTTAAAAAAATGCGCAGTTTGAGCAGCCCTTTCGTGCGTGTGTTGAAGCCTGCCACATACAATCCAAAATCCATTGAAATTTACCCATACACCTGTCACTTCTGCCGTTCTGTTCCCTCAACGGGTCTCACATGGACTGAGCTTCTCAAGGCACTGAATTTGTGCTTCGAGATACATAGTTTTCATAATGCGTGTATGAGGGTTCATTCAACAACCGTAAACAACATGCTGATTCTGTGTATTCACAAAAGTGAATCCCCACTTTCTGGGTGATGCAAGGGATTTTTAGGGCTAAGTTTGACTCCCATTTTCACCTTCCTCACCAATTATCCAGCCCCCAAGTTAGATGAAACTCTGCTGTTGAGCACTTACTGTGTGCCAGGTACTTGGCTAGCCCGCGGTACCAAGAAGGATGAGATTCTGACTCTGACTTAAAAGAGGCCACTGTCCAAAGGAGACAGATGTATACAAAATGTACCTTCAGTTTGAATCAAGACACAGAAGTTGAGGTGGCAGGCAGTCCTGGAAGGTTCCCCCAGATAGCCTCTAAACCTAAGCCGGCTTTGAAAGAGCATGTCAGATGGAAGGGAAGAAAGGGTATTTTAGATGAAGGGAGAGCAGGTGCAAAGGCAGGAAGGTGAGAAACTGAGTGGTTCGAGGACCATAAATGATACCATCATCTTGGAGCCTCAAATGAAATAGAAGCAGAGAGAAGGTTGTTTCCTTGATAAGGAGCGTGGACTTTGTTCTCTGTGCTTCTCAGTCTCTGGGGAAGGCCAGGGAGGTGCTTTCTGTGAGCCGCCATGATCTTGTGGGTGATGAGGAGGCCCTGAACCATGTGATGCATGGTGGCTTACTAAGCCATTTATTTCCAGACAGCCTGGAGGCATGCTAAGGCATCAACTCCAAAGTCTCTCCCAGGAAGCAGCAGTCCACTTGGGCTAGTACAAGGGCTAGGATTCAGAGCCTTGTGATGCAGGGGAGAGAAAATGGCAGATTTATAAATGCTCCGCAAGGGGTGCCTGGGTGGCTCAGTTGGTTAAGTGACTGCCTTAGGCTCAGGTCATGATCCTGAGTCTCATGATCAAGTCTGTATCAGGTTCCCTGCTCAGCAAGGAGTCTGCTTCTCCCTCTAACCTTCCTCCCCACCCCTCGTCCCATGCTTTCTCTCTCTTCTCTCTCTCTCTTTCAAATAAATAAAATTTTAAAAATAAAGAAGTAAATAAATGCACGCTCAGGAAGGAGAAGGCTCCATGACCAGACTGAATTCTCGCTGTAGGGACGTGAGCCAGTAGAGTGAGTGGTGGTTAAGGCTGGGTGCTCTGAGGCTGGACTGCCCTGCGTCCCGCCCCAGCACTGCTACTTTCTCATTTGTGCGGTCCTGGCTAAGTTTTATTCTCTCCATGCCTCAGTAAAATGAGTAGGAGAAGAACCACCTGCCTCCCAGGGGGTTGTGATGATTAAGTGAATTAATATCTTAAAGAGCTTAGAACAGTGCCTGGTACAGAATGAGAGAGGCAAAGGAGGTAATACTAATTCACATTTCATTCATAGCTGTACTATAGAAGTAAGAGTTAACCTAAGTAGTGGAGAGAACAGTCAAGAATCGAAAAGACTGACTGCCTCATTTGAATTCCAGCCTGCTATTTAGGGGAAATCATTTAACCTTCTGTGCCTCAGTTCCCTTATCTGTAAAATGGGGATGGTATTAGCATGTACTTGATCCAGTGAGGATTAAAATAATATATGTAAAATGTATTCAGAGAGTACAGGCACATAGTAAGGACTCAGTAAATGTTGGCTGTTGTTGTTACTATTGTCCTTATCAACCCAGGTAAGGACAGGCAGGGGAAAGGGGGCGGGTTTCAGTTTTGGTCAACCAGGCTTCTGAAGTGTACCGTAGGTAGTTTAGAGTGTCAGTTTGGAGCTCAGCAAAGAAGTCAGGGCTAGAGATCCATTAGAGAAGTTACTTTAAATCACGAGCTTCAGTGTGGTTCAGGAGGAAAGGACAGGGAAGGGAAGCAAGAAGGAAGGACTAAGCATTCTCTGAGCCAGGCGTTCTGCAGTCCATTGCTGTATGGCGTCTTCCTTAAAGTCTTTGGTAGGGATAACACCCTTCCCGCCCCTAATCACAGAATACCTACCACAACATAGTGAGAGGCGCATGCCAGTGCGCACACCCCCTCCTACCGTGGGCTCCCTGATTTCACATTTGTAAGCCAGATACCGGCCTTGAGGGGAGCATTTACATTACAGAAGTGCATGAGGGCTGCAAATCAGAGCTCTTCTCACAGCTCCCGCCCCTCAAGAGCCAAATTACCGGGACACATAATTAGCCCTCCCCCTGCAGGAATGGGGGCTCCAAGGGCTAGGGCAGGACCCAAACTGTCTGGGCCTCTGAGGCCCCTACCTTTTTATTCTCACGATTTCCCCTTCATCTTAAATGTCTTAACTACTGCAGTTTTCCGAAGTTGTGAGATTTGATACCTCCCACGCCTGGAAACTTAATTATCTGCCCACTGTGAAGGAGTTATGGTGTTGACTCTGATCCCGTGCTGGAAAACAATCCTGAATGAGTTTAGGGAGTTAGCTTGGAGCATGTGTTGGTGAAACACGAGGATTCTTTTTCCCTTTTGCCCTACACTGTTCAAGTCTGCTGACTAGAAGCCATGAGCTGATTTTGTCAGCTACAAAAGAAAGTCATCAAACAAAGCGGAAGTCAGAGGACGTGGGAGAGAGTGAAAGAATCACAGATGAATTGTTTCAAATTATGTAATTCACACACCATACCTTAATGTGTCAGTGAGAAGAATGAAATGAAACACTCCTTTGTACTCCAGGGGCCTTTCTTACAATGTAAAAGGGATGTGTAAAATCACTTAGCAGAAGTCAGAAGCTTGATAGGAAGATAAGATGCTTTATGCCTCTTCTCCCCTGCCTCACCACACAAACCACTGCCTTCCCCCCCTAAAATCTTTGAGGAGAGAGCTGCGTGCTACTTCCGGTCATTCTCAGGTCATTATAGGAACCGTGGCACACACCTTTGAGAATCTGATCCTTAGGAACTCCTCTTGCATTTCAGGGCATGAAAGATGGCACTAGTATTTCCTGAGTGCTAGGCACTGTGCTGGGTTATGGGGTGCAACAGCAGGCTGGACAGATGTTGCCTCCATGCCCTCAGAGAACTCACCGTTTGGTGAGGGACAGTTAAATTGCCCTGTGCTAAGGGATAGAGTTTAGAGGGAAAGCATGATCCAGATGAGCCCAGAGGTAATCATCTTCACCTCAGAAACCTGGCATTCTAAAATCTAATTAGAAAGAAGTAGGGGCGCTGGGGCACCTGGGGGGCTCAGTCGATTGAGCATCTGACTCTTGGCTCTGGCTCAGGTTATGATTTCAAGGTCCTGAGATCAAGCCCTGGGTAGGAGTCTGTGCTCAGCAGGGGGTCTGCTTAAGATGGTCCCTTTTCCTCTGCCCCACTCCCCCACTTGCTCTTTGTGTCTCTCTGTCACTCTCTCTAAAATAATAAATCTTAAGAAAAAAAAAAAAAAAGAAGGCGGCAAGGAGGGGAGACGCCTAACTGGCTCAGTCAGTAAAGCATATGAGTCTTAATCTTGGGATCATGAGTTGAATGAACCCCCATGTTGGGTATAGAGATTACTTAAAATCAAAAAAAGAGAAGGAATGTGTATAAGAGCAGAAGACCTGGATTTTATTCTTTTCTCTATCTTCACTACCTTTGTGTTGTGTCTAGCTTCATTTTCTCATCTATAAAATGGAACAGGAATATTTCTCCAGCTACCTCATGGGGTTTTTACAGGGAGTGCATGAGAGAATATATTATGAAAATGCTGTAGATATTACTGAACATTTTTCTATCATGTTTTTCCACGATGTAATGTGGGGTATAATTTACTCAGTCATTAATAATTCATCCAGGTACTCACTCATTTGACAAACATTTGTTAAGTACCTACTTGTTTGAAGATTCTGTGTTAGATTCTGCTTTTGCTTGATTTCATCCTCTTGCATATCCCATTTAAAGTATCTAGATTTGTTTAGTGTTGATTCTATTAAGTTGGAGTGGGGGTGAAAGGAAATTTTCAGTTCTTGATCCCCTATTTCAGTCCGGGGGCTTACCTTCTGTGATCTTCCCAGGGGCATGGGTGGAGGTGGCCAGGAGGAGCACAGATGAGAAGGCTTTAGCTTAAATATTCGTTTCATGCTTCATCGGTTAGTTTAACATCTGGGAAAAACCAGTTTAATTATCTTATGGAATTGTTGCCAAATTGTTTATAATTACTTTTAAGACTGGTGTTACTCATTATGCTAGCCAAAACATAACCACCAAATGAAATCTTGTACATCAAAGTAGTCAGGAAAAGATTTTGTAAGTACTGTGTATGTTTGTGTTACATTTATATTTATGAGGAAAGAACTAGTTTTCATTATGTAGTAGAATACTTTGTTGGGGGAGACTTTTCTGTAGTCTAAATAGAATATACTAAAAATCTTGAAGAGTAAAGCATGATCCCAAACTTCTGAAATTTATCTTATTTTGGTCCCAAGATACCTTATAAACACCTGGATTGTGGGTATTTCAGCATAATGATAATATGCTATAGTTCCATGTTATTACTCACCATCGAGTTTTGCAGCTCAACCGCTAGCGAAGGTAGCATTAGCTGTCCCTCAAGAATATGCTGGTAGTTTCGTTTGAGCTTCAGGAATAACACTGTGATCCTGCTATGCTTAAAAACTCAGACTTCCTAAAAAAATGATGATTAATAATTTCTGACAAGATGAGATACTTTTAAGAATCAGAAGGTATTCTCTGTCATGCCAACCCCAGCTATTTGAATACTAAGCCATGTGGCTTAAAGAAAAAAAAAATATATCTTTTTAAAGATTTTATTTATTTGAGAGAGAGAGACACACAGTAAGAGCGGGAACACAAGCAGGGGAAATGGGAGAGAGATAAGCAGGCCTCCTGCAGCAGGGAGCCGGACACGGGGCTGGGTCCCAGGACTCCAGGATCATGACCTGAGTTGAAGGCAGACACTTTAAAGACTGAGTCACCCAGGTGCCCCAAGAAAAAGATTTTTAAAACAAATATAAAATTAAATGGCAGTGCCTGCTCTGTCTAGCACGTTCAAAAATATATAGTCGAGGGTGTCTGGGTGGCTTAGCTGGTTAAGTGTCTGCCATGATCTCAGGGATGGAGCCCCAAGTTGGGCTCCCTGCTTCTCCCTCTCCCTCTGCCCCTTGCCTGTGCTTAAGCTCTCTCTCCCTCTCAAATAATTAAATAAAATCTTAAACACACACACACACACACACGCGCGCGCACGCACACACGCACACGCACACACGCACACAGACACACCTGGAGTAATAGATGTTCTTCCAAACCTGTGATTCTATTTATATGTGGGGCAACAGACTCAAGCTCTAGTTGAGACTGAGAATAAGAGCTGGGCCAACACATGGCACTGGGGCTTAGTAGAGGCTGTAACCCTTGGCAACAAGATTCCTTTGCTCTCATGACCCAGTATGGGTAGGCTCTGAGCATCTCTGTTCATTTCACAGTGGGCATAAAGTCTTCCTTCTCCTTGTTCCAAACGGCATTGACATAGAGCCCAAAGAAATGTCTTCCCAAGTTTCACCTGCACTCAGAAATGTGTGTTCATTTCTGCAAAGAAAAAAGTGTTAGTGTATTTTGGTCATGCATATTCTCTCCTTCAACATTTTCAGAAGGAAAATGAAATCTTTTTGACTAAGGCACCACTTAGCTTCTACTAAAACTCTATACACCCCATAATTTTCCCCTTCCTTTTAAACATCAACCTGCTCCCTGCAGAGCCTTCACTGAGTTGAATAGGCTTTGTCTTGAGCAAGCCAGGCAAATGGTTAGATAAAAGAGGGCAGCAGGCAGGTTTCTGCCCTTGCCTGGACCAGAAGGACGGCACCAGGGTCCATCTAACCTGTTCAGGTGTTTCTTAGTCCCCTCCCCCTTTTGATACGCCCCTCCCCACGTGTGTCCCCCAAGCCGTGGGTGCCCCTCCCATTTTATAAAAGGAAGGACCTAGAACAGCCTGGGGTTTCTTTATGGAGCCACTTCTTTTGTTTATGTTCCAGTCTCAGTTGTAGGACCTTGCTTTTTTATTATGTTTCTTTGCTTGGTCCTTAGTTCCTCCTCTTGCCCTGACATCCATGTTTTTATCAGATGTTCCTGGCAAATTAAGTCTCACTCTTTTTTTTTTTAAAGATTTTATTTATTTATTTATTTGACAGAGAGAAACACAGCTAGAGAGGGAACACAAGCAGGGGGAGTGAGAGGGAGAAGCAGGCCTCCCGCCGAGCAGGGAGCCCAATGTGGGACTCGACCACCCAGGTGCCCCATTAAGTCTCACTCTTGAGAAACTGTGGCCTTGCCCCTACTACCTTTTAAAAAGCTTGTATGTGGGGCACCTGGATGGCTCCATCGGTTAAGCGTCTGACTTCGGCTCAGGTCACGATCCTAGGGTCCTGGGATCGAGTCCCACAGCAGGGAGTCTGCTCCCTCTGCCTGCCACTCTCCCTGCTTGTGCACTCTCTCTCCCTCTCTTACTTTCTGACAAATAAACAAAATCTTTAAAAAAATAGATGTATAAACTGAGCATTTTAGAAAAATCCTTTCTTTTCCTAGTCCTTCAGTTTTTGCTGTGCCTGTAACATCCAGAAGCTAATAAATACCGTGTTGGCACATGTCTCCCTCAAGAGTTCAACACCCCTTCCCCTGCCACCAACAGGATATCAACATGTCATTTTAAGAGAGTGTTAGCTGATGTTATAAACATGCTTACTATAGGGATTCTGTGCAGATCAAGTATAAAAGATCATTGCTTCTGATACATTTCAAATCAAATAGAACCCTTTCTTCCACAACGTGGAGGACGTTCTTCCAAGAATCTGGATCTCAGTTTTTCCTTTTGTTATGGCAAGAGTAGATGAGATGTGGAGGTGGTGAGTAAACTTGATAGAGTCCAGGATTTCGGACTGCCCTGTGGATCGAGCTGAAGCCAGTAACCTAAGCGTTAAGGGAACTAATCAAAGCTGCAGACTAAAAATCATAGCTGCAACTTTTTCCCCAGACCTCTTATTTGTTTGTCTTTAAATTTCCTTGCCTCTCCTCCTTGGGGGTGGGGATGGGAGGGCAGATCGGAGGCTTGTTCTCCCCATCCCCACATGTGGCTGCCTCTAGAGTAAGCCCTTTCCTTGCAGCGTACCCCCATGTCTCGGAGTGACTGTCTTTGCTGTACATCAGGCAGATGAACTTGTTCATCTTACATGGTGAGGACCAGGTGATCCAAGTAAAATGTTTTTGCCCAGCAGGTCTGCTGTCCAGTTTATTCTGAAATGAGTTCCACTGCTAGTTTCACTTCTAAGCCCACAGATCTGTTTCAAAAGAGTCTGTTTCTGAGCAGTGTGAAAGCCCGTGTGTGACGCCAGCCACCGTCAGTGTGCCTACGGCCCCGTGTTTAGGCCTAGCGCCAAAAGATGAGATAGCTCTTTGAATTAGGATAAAAAAAATGAAACGATAGGATGATACAAGTGCAGAAAAACCTGAGACCTAGCTTTCTCTCTCTGATTGTGAAAATTGAAACCTCCTTCCTGGTCCTTTCTGAGCAAAGTTCAGTCTGTTTCCCTGCCAAGAAAGTACCATATATGAGATACTGAGTCTTTGAAAATAATGCATAAGTTCATCAGTACATGAAAATCAGCCTACTTGTTTTATAACATCTGAGGCCCTGCAGTTTGTGAAATGTACTGAAAGCTTCTTCTTAGAAGCTTCTTTAAGTCAGGTTTCTTCCAGGAGCTGCTGAGTGAAACGGTGGGATTTCAGCAGAGCTCTAAAATAAGGCCCTTTACTGTTGCATAGCCTTGATGTAGTATTAGGTTTTTATTGTTTGTGAAATCTAAATATATTTTAATATAATTATTAAAATAATATGTAGTTACAGCTTAAGACAAGATTGCATTCGCCTAAAAAAAGTGAATTTTACAAAGACTTTATTGGCTCGGAAGAGAAGTTGAGGAACCTATGCATTAGGTCATGGTGGGAGAGGTGCTCTTTTTTTAAGTATAATTTAACAAAATATATTCTCAGTTTCTCTCTGGAAGCCTGGCTAATTCTCTTAAAGAAACCGAGCGTTGTAATGCCCTGTTAATCTCTGTGGTTCTGTAATTTGTTTCTAGGTACCAAAGGAAGAAATAAAGGAGAATTTACAAATCTCCAAGGGGTAGCTGCATCTACAAGTGGAAAGATACTAATTGCAGATAGCAACAACCAATGTGTACAGGTATGGCCCCTAATTATATACCTTTCTATGCATATTTTCGTACTGAAGACCAGATCGATGGTACAAAGAAAGAAAGGGAAGCTTACGATGTGTGTAGGTTTTTCTTCAAATGGCATTTGCCTATTCTGGACTATAGTATGTATGATGCATGTTCTTGACTTTTTTCCTTGCCGATTTCAGTGCGAAGTCACAATCCAAGGAATGTCCTCTGTTTTACAGATATTTTCCAATGACGGCCAGTTCAAAAGTCGGTTCGGCATACGAGGGCGCTCCCCCGGGCAACTGCAGCGGCCCACAGGAGTGGCTGTGCACCCTAGCGGGGACATAATCATTGCAGACTATGATAATAAGTGGGTTAGCATTTTCTCTTCTGATGGCAAGTTTAAGGTAAGATTAAGCGGCCGCTTGGCTACTGAACGGTAGAGAGAAGTTGGAATTATAAAGATGAACTTCAATAAGTTTTCCTATACAAAGACCTGCTCTCATTGCTACATCTAACTTTTATGGAGAGGAGCAGTGACATTGTCATAAATCTTATATATAGGAAATAGTGGCTTCATTTGGCTAAGTCTTTGGGTTGCTCAGTCTGCTTTCTTTTTACGTATTATCAAATTTACCTAAATTCAATGAAGAAGAACTGTTAGAAAAGGGTATTGAAGAGGCCATTGATATCTCCCAAGTAAACCTACAGATTGTCATGTGTGAAGTGCCTTCTCGTTTCTCAGGCCTATGATAGATGATGATATGGGAGAAACAGAATTGTAAGACATGGCTTGTATCTTTGAAAAACCTACAAGCCCCTAGAGGAAAAAAAATGATACCAGAATGACACAAAATAATTTGTGTCAGCCTCGAATCAGTCATACATTGTTCGGTGTGGTCTGAAAACCTAGTAGTGAAATGTGTAAATAGGAATTAGGAGGACAAGAAAATGGCGGTGGGCAGCACAGAGAAAGGGTGAGCTGAGTTGCCCTTTGTGGGGGGGGTGGGTCGGAGGGTCCCATCACTTGACATATTTGCTATTGTCCCCAGCATCATCTGTTTCTTCAGCAAGTCGCTGAAGAGGAGAGAGCCCTCTGGGGATACTGGAAATCTCTCTTGTAAGGTGTCCTCAAAGAATATTATTGTGCACCTGTTTTCTGTTGTTCATAAGAAGATTATGAGGCATTTTGTCTAACGTGTTTTTGAAGGCTGTAAGGATTGTGCCTTCTGTATGGCCCTGTCCAGCCTGCTAGAGGCTACTCTTTCAGGTGATGTGAACTTTTACTCAGATCAACCCTTTGGAATTCCAAGTCTACAACTTACCAACTACTGATATAAGTTCCTTGAGCCTTGATCGTCTCCTGTGTCAAATTTGGATTTAAAAAATATATTTTAGGGGCACCTGGGCGGCTCAGTTGGTTAAGCAACTGCCTTTGGCTCAGGTCATGGTCCTGGAGTCCCAGGATCGAGCCCCATGTCAGGCTCCCCACTCTGTGGGAAGCCTCCTTCTCCCTCTCTCACTCCCCCTGCTTGTGTTCCCTCTCTAGCTGTGTTTCTCTCTGTCAAATAAATAAGTAAAATCTTAAAAATAATTTTTTTAAATAAATATATTTTATAGGATTTGGAGAAGGATTACAGATTAATTTTTGGATTTTATACTGCCTTGTATGAACAAGGCCTCTAAGAAATGCTCTTTTCCATTGCTTCTAGTAACCCCATCCAAAAAAATGAGGCCTGTTTGATCAGCTGTGATTTGGACTTGATGACATGCCAGGGCCTGGTCAGAACTTACTTTTCTAAATGTTCAGAGACTGATGCTCTTCATAATCTGTTTTGGAATCCTGATGATGTTGTGAAATTCACTGTGTAGTTTCTTATTGGAGGAATTTATATTTTCCTTTTTAAAGTTGTTGGGTCACTATAGTCACCCCCTCCTTTTTATTAAAACAAGTTACTTCCATAATTACTAACCGTCAGATGGGAGCCTCAGTTTTGTGTGGGGCAGCATCTTTTCAATCTAGGAGAATAAAAAGCTGTAGTTATTAATTCCACCATATTACACATAATTCTTCAATTGCCCTTGAGGGTTTTTTTTGTTGTTGTTGTTCCACTAGAAATTTGATGACTCCAAATGATGGTGATGTACACAGAAAGGTCTCTTGCCAGGCGCCTGGGTGGCTCAGTGGGTTAAGCCTCTGCCTTCAGCTCAGGTTATGATCTCAGGGTCCTGGGATTGAGGCCCACATCGGGCTCTCTGCTTGGCAGGGAGCCTGCTTCCTCCTCTCTCTCTGCCTGCTTGTGATCTCTCTGTCAAATGAATGAATGAATGAATGAATGAATGAATGAATAAATAAATAAATAATGTAAGTAAGTAAGTAAAGAAAGGTCTCTTGCCTTTCTAGATCTCTAACTTCCTCCCCTTCTTTTGTGTTTTCCTAATTGTATTTGTAGTAAGACATTCCCAAACATGACAACTTTATCACGAACAGAAGGAAAACTATTCAGTGACCTCTTGAAAATATCCGTTTAATTTGGACGCAACCCATTTCCTTATGTTACAAACTAGCAAAATCGTGACCTGTCTCTGACTTCATAAACGAATGCTAAAATAAGCATAAAAGCAGAAGTTTTATATCTAATATACTGAAATATTTTATATCTAAGAAAACATTTTGAAACTGGAGTTTTATATCTAGGAGAGAAGGGTTTGCTGAATTACACATTTCTCTGTTGTTCAGTAGTCTATATGTAACAGAGGAGACCTAGAAGATCCAGAGCCTCACAGTTGGAATACTATTGGTAGTAATTGGAATAAACAAGAACGCTCATGCCCTCTAGAGGATTGGGGGAATGGGTAAGGTAGAGTTTCAGCATACCCTTTGTTTTCAGTAGGCATTGATCAAGGGTAAAAGGATAGCAAGTAAAAATGCTTTAATAATGGGAACTCATCCAACTGACCATTTGCATGACCATTTACTGAGAAATACTTATTTTCTTTTCAGTGGGATTGAGTAAAATTAAACATGGGCTCAGAGAGACAAACCTTTAACACAAAGGTGGATTCTTTGTATTTGTTCCTAGTTAGTTCTAGAGGCGTATTAGCTTATCTCCTTTTCTTTTACTCACTAAATTCATAGCCCTAATTTTCATTCCTCTCCACTTCTGATTTTTTCCTTGCCATCTTTTTTTGTTGATTTACATCTTCCAGCCCATCGAGGAGCCTTTTGTAATCACAGAACAGATAGAGGCCCTAGGCCACCACATCCTAAAATATCTCATCTCCTCCTTCTTCAATTAAAGGATCTACTTGTTGAGTTGAATACTTTTATTTAACTGTTTCCAAGTCAGCGTCTAAAATATCTGTGCCTACTGTTCTGTTTAAGGAAGGGGACATTTGTCAGACCAAATGCAGTAACTCTTAGTGTCCCTTGGTAAAATCTAATGCAGCTGAGTGATGCAGGGAAAGTGGAAGAAAAAGAGGTTTGCACTCAACATTTAAGGTTTTTTGTTTGTTTTGTTTTTAAGACCTACTCTGACTCTTACTGCATGATGGAATGGCAGCAGTCCTTTATTCTCTGTTTTTGTTCTACATAATTATTATCCTCTTGGTATTATATGG
>PITA01015911.1:0-48358 GCA_004023965.1 Spilogale gracilis
GGGGCGCCTGGGTGGCTCAGTTGGTTAAGCAACTGCCTTCGGCTCAGGTCATGATCCCGGAGACCCGGGATCGAGTCCCACATCGGGCTCCCTGCTCGGCGGGAAGCCTGCTCCTCCCTCTCTCCCTCCCTCTGCTTGTGTTCCCTCTCTGGCTATGTTTCTCTCTGTGAAATAAATAAAATCTTTAAAAAAAAAAAAATAAAAAAATAAAAAATAAAAAAATAAATAAAAAGATATATCAGTCACAGCCCTTTTGAAATAACTACTATGTTATTTGAGGTGGAGAAAAATGAACCCAAGAGAAACAGTAAAATTCAAGATGCAATGGTAAGAAAATAAAATGGTAAACATGAGAGGAAACCTAATAAACAGAAAGAATAAAATAATATTTAAGTTTTGGAGGTACAGAAATAAAATAGAACCAAATACTGAATAATAACAATTAAAATAAAAGGGGAATAATTCTAGCAAACTTTTTAAGATTCTTTATTTGGAAAGAGAAATTTCTATTAGAGTGGCATGATTTATCAAATTAACCAAGAATGCATTGCTAATAACATCTTTGATCTGCTCTGGGGGTAAGTCTATGACACACAAGTATTCTCAAGTATTTCTTCCCAGATAGTCTACAAGCATGTACTTCCCAGCCTCTAGAATTATAAAAGCACCACAATGGAGGTGGGGTTGTGGAAACCTGCTGGTCTTATAGCTGCCCAAGACACACTTCTGTCCATAATTCCCCTTAATAAACTATTTTTTGTCAAGCTGGGGGAAAAAAAAAAAGAATGCATTGCTAAAATAGAATTGTCACTAAAAGAATTGAAACAGTATGTATGACTTCCAAGCTAGCAAAAGAGGAAAAATAAAACAAGAAAATAAGATCAATTCCAAAAAGGAAAAAAGAAAATATATGATGAAATTATTAAAATCCTAAAATAACAGAAATGAATTCAAATATCAGTGATTACGATAAACATAAATAGACTAAATCTATCCATTAAGAGCAACTGTGAAATCAAATTTTTTTTATCTAGACATAGACTGGTTGCAAGGAATACATATAACATATAGAAAAAATGAAAATAAAGGGATAGAAAAAGATAGCTGGCAAAAATTAACCAAATTAATCAGTTACTCTACCAATATCAGACAATGTAAACTTGAAAAGGCGTAAATATTAAGTCCTCATCAGGTTATAAAAGGAAGATAAATAATTCTAAACCCATAATCATCAAAACAAGAAAAACATAACCTACAAATAGCAGAAAATGGCTAAAAGAAAGAGAAATTGACAAATACATTACTATAATGCATATTTTAGTGCATTTGTATCTTTCGCAGCAACTTAAAGAGTGAACAATTAGGGGGAAAGGCAGAATATAGAATATTAGAATTGTACAATTCACAAACTTGAGCTATAAAAACTCATGGGATTTACAAAATTCATCACATACTAGTTCATGAATAAAATTTTAACTAAAATTGATATAATATAAATCATATTTTTAGATCACAAAAAAATACAACTTCCAAGCCCCTCTGAAGTTTAGCACAAAAATATTAGTAAAAATCCATTGGTTAAAGACAAAAACACAAAATGGAAATTAAGAAAGACATAAGTCAGGATGTCATTAGATGGGTACAACTTTTATATGCATTCCCACCCCCCCACACACAAAAAAAAAAACCCTAAAAGTTACATCTACAAAATACCTAGTTCCTATATTCCCATCATTATGTTTGTTCACTAAATTCAGTTATTCACCTTTTTAAAAAGAAGTATTAGTTAGGAGGTCGGTGTACATTTAAATTACTTGCTCCGAAGAAAATTTATCTGAATTTCTTCTCATCCTTGGTTAATCAAAGTAGAAGGAAGGGCTCTATCTATCTAGAGATAATTGAATCAAACTATTTACTAAAAGAACTAAAAGCCTGAAGTACAATTCATTTTATTAGTAATCAGATAGAGTGTTCTAGGTATTATTTAAGATAAGTTATACCCCCAGGGTAAAATGGAACAAAATATTTGGTTTAAGAAAGCACCTTTTTTGGGGTGCCTGGATGGCTCAGTTGGTTGAGCGACTGCCTTTGCTCAGGTCATAATCCTGGAGACCCGGGATCGAGCCCCACATCAGGTTTCCTGCTTGGTGGGAAGCCTGCTTCTCCCCCTCTCAGTCCCTCTGCTTGTGTTCCCTCTCTAGCTGTGTTTCTCTCTGTCAAATAAATAAAATCTTTTTAAAAAAAATTTAAAAAGAAAAGAAAGCACCTTTTTAAAAAAAGATTTTATTTGTTGGGGCGCCTGGGTGGCTCAGTTGGTTAAGCGACTGCCTTCGGCTCAGGTCATGATCCCGGAGACCCGGGAACAAGTCCCACATCGGGCTCCCTGCTCGGCGGGAAAGCCTGCTTCTCCCTCTCTCACTCCCCCTGCTCGTGTTCCCTCTCTGGCTGTGTTTCTCTCTGTCAAATAAATAAAATCTTAAAAAAAAAACAAAAAAAAACAGAGTTTACCTTTAAAAAATTTTTATTTATTTATTTATTTATTTGACAGAGAGAGAGAGAGAGAGAGAGAGAGAGAGTGTAAGAGGGGGAATACAAGCAAGGGGAAGTGGGAGAGGGAAAAGCAGCCTTCCTGCCAAGCAGGGAGCCCAATCCTGGGATCATGACCTGAGCCAAAGGCAGACGCTTAATGAATGCACCACCTGGAAGCCCCAGGAAAGCACCTTTCTGATCATATATCCTTTTGCAGAGTGTATGATGAAAAGGAGTTTACAAAACAGGTTTACATACAAAAAGAAAGGTTTTGATTCCATGCATTCAAATTTATTTGACCAACTTTTGCTCACATGGCCCTGTATCGAGTCCTAGGGATTCTAATATTAATAAAATAAAGCGTTTGGCAGAGAACTCACTGTTTTTTACCAAAGACATCTTTAGTCATGGCTTTCCCAATATAAGCTAGGCAGAGTCACTCGGTGTGCCTCTGAGCAAGCTTCATGGAGAACTCCACCAACAGGAGTGTTCCATATTAGAAAGCGGTAAATAGCCCCCAAGAAAAGAGGAGATGATAATGGTGATGACAATGACAACAAAAATGGTAGTAATGGTAAACGATAACAATGGAGCTAACAACTACTGAAAGCTTCTACATGTCAGTCATTGTGTATTTTATATAGATTATTTCAGAGGTGCTATTATAGAGGAGAGATACTATTATCATCTCAGAGATCCCAGAGGAGGAACCAGGCACAAGAGAGCTCAAATAACCTGCCCAGGGTGGCAAAGCTAGAAAACAGTGAAGGCAGCACATAACTCAAGCACTTGTCTGAATCCACAGCTGGTGGTTTTCTACTTTGTATCACCTCCCTATCAAGTCCCTTTCATGTGTATAGATGGCAGATGGATCAAGAGATGGCATGTGAAAGATGGGGATTTATTCTCATAGCAGAAGAATACAGACCAGACGCAGCTATTCTGGTTGTTTTCCTGGCTATTTAGGTTTCAGTGTATCCTTATAATGAAGCCTTATCCTCTGAGTTAGTCTGGATGGGCACTCTCCCACCATTTAAACCACCATATTAATATTTCCATAGAAAACACAAGATTGGAGCAGCACCTTTGCAGAAGACAAAGGTGATAACAGAAGAGACATAATTTCTAAAGGGGGGAGTGAAATGGTGCAGGACTATCCGGGATGCCAATAGGTTCCTAATCTTCCGAGACCAGAGAGAAGGAAGAATATGAATGGAGGGTTTATTGAGAGGGGAGACAAGAAGAGTGCTGGGAAAGAAGGGCATCATTAGGAAAAGTCACTCCTAATGATGCTTCTCTGTGGTCAGTAAAGTGTTAAATATCCAACTGTTTATATATCAGTCAATCTCATTCTTTTTGCAATCTCCAAAGATAATATATATTTTTCCTTAGACAGCCCTACCCAATTTCTTTTTGGCCAAATTCAATGGCCCTTTCTCTTGGACTCTTTTCCATGAAAGTTTTTTTTTCCAGTTTTATTGAGAAATAATTGCCATATATCACTGTGTAGTTTAAGGTGTGGAGCATCATGGTTTGGCTTCTGTAGACACTGAAGTAAGTTCAGTTAGCATCTATCATCTCATATAAACAGAGAAAAGAAAGAAGAAAAAAAGAAAAAGAATTTTTTCTCTCAGCATTCTTAGAATGTACTCTTAATAAATGTCATATATATCATACAGCAATGTTAGAGTCATTGTGCTGTATGTTACATTGCTAGTACTTATTTATCTTGTAACTGGAAGTTTGTACCCTTGACCACTTTTCTCTAATACCCTCTCCCCCCAACCTGCCTCTGGTAACCACAAATCTGATATCTTTTCCTAGGAGTTGGGGGATTGATTGATTGATATATTTATGTATTTACGTATTTATTTTAGATTCCACATGTGAGTATCATACAGTATCTGTCTTTCTCCGACTTACTTCACCTAGCATAATGCCCTCGTGGTCCAGCCATGTTGGCACAGATGGCAGGATTTCTCTGTGGTTTCTTCCTTTTTTTTAATGGCTGCATAATGTTCCATTTTTACACACACACACACACACACACACACACACACAACCAACTTTGTATCCATTCACCTGTCAATAGACACTTAGGTTGCTCCCATGCCTTGGCTATTACAAATAATGCTGCTATGAGTGGGGAGGGGAGTGACACAGATATCTTTTTGAGTGAATGCCATAAAAGATTTTTTTAACTACACCTCTGTGTTCTGCTTGTGAAAGACTGTATTGCATTAAAACTTCTCATAATTTATATGAGCTTTTCAAAGAGGGAGAAATAAAGGAAGGAGAACTAAAATTTAGTGCCAAACACTGTGCTAGGTCTTTATGTCTTTCTTCACGTGCATTCCTCACAAAACTCAGTGAAAACCGTTTTGTTTTGTTTTGTTTTGTTTGTTTTTTTGAACCCAGTATCTTCTTTTCAGAGATAAGAAAACTGAGGGCCAGAAAGGTTAAGTTTGCACATAGTCACAGTTTCAGTCTTTGGGAGTCCTGTCCTTTTGTTCATCCCTCCACATACATGGCCCCCCGCAAGCGGATTATGCGGGTGCACCTGCCCTCCTCCTGGCAGCCAGCAGTCCAACAGAATGTAGGACACTAACAGCATTCCTATCTTAAGACTAAACCGTAAATCACTTTTTAAAAAATACACTGACCTTGAAATATTAACTTAAAATACAAAACATCAATTTGCAATCTTTTGTCAAAGGGCTAAGGCTTTCTCCTTCAGTACCACCGCCAGTTAAATCACAAGTGAATTTCCTACATAGGAATCCTACAGACAGTCTGTGATACGCTGTCTCTGAATTTTTGATTTCAGCTTTGTTAAAACATATCAAGAGTTTAGGCACTCATAAAGCAATCCAAATTCAGAATTTTTCTAGGCTTATGACCCCTCCCCCCAAGGTCACTCATACCTACCTCTATAGTTACTAGTCCTTTACATTTGGGGAGGTATTTTTTTAACAGATTTTTTTTTTAAAGATTTTATTTATTTGACAGAGAGAAACACAGCTAGAGAGGGAACACAAGCAGGGAGAGTGAGAGAGGGAGAAGCAGGCTTCCTGCCGAGCAGAGAGCCCAATGTGGGACTCGATCCCAGGTCTCCGGGATCATGACCTGAGCCAAAGGCAGTCGCTTAATCAACTGAGGTTAAAAATACCTGGGGAGGTATTTTTTAATGCAAGCACTACACCCAACATCAGGTTTGAACTCAGAATCCCAAGATCAAGAGTCAACTGAGCCAGCCAGGTGCCTCTCCTTTACAGTTTTATCCAAAGCTTTTAAAGAAATGACTATCTTGGGGCACCTGGGTGGCTCAGTTGGTTGAGCGTCTGCCTTCAGCTCAGGTCATCATCTCAGCATCCTGGGATTGAACCCCACATTGGGCTCCCTGCTTTGCAGAGTCTGCTTTTCCCTCTGTCTCTCCCCCTGCTTGTGCTCACTCTCTCTTTCAAATAAATAAAATTCTTTTTAATGAGAGACATGGTTGTCTTTTCCTACTCATATTTCATACGCTTGCATAAATTCTAAGTAAATTCTATAATTTGACAGTTACAATGAGTAGAAACAGGTTTGGAAGACGCCCACTGGTTACTGATAAGGGTATCACAGTGGGGGGAACAGAAATGCTCAAATATTTTAGAGAGTATCCAGTAACACTGGGAGGATGTGGGCACTGGCAGGGTATTTTACAGAGAAAAAAAAAGCAGTGATTCCAGGAAGCCAAAGAAGTGTGATCAAATAAGAGGACTTCTGTTATACTATGATAGAGCCAGATAAGATCTTTTCTATTATACACATTCTGAATTTAAAAAAAAGGATAGAAAATATTCAAAAGGCAGAGCTCCTAAGAGACTGTCAGGGAGAAAAGAGACTCTTGTTTTAAATTTTTCAAATAGTTACAAAGAGAGAAATTACAACCAACCACAGGCAAAAAACTGACTAGCAGAGTAACGGGAAAGTACGGGCAGAGCTGACATGAACACACATGACCAGCAAGTGTGTACAGACAAATGAATCAGAAGTTAGCCAGGTGGAGAGAGCAGGATGTAGGCATTCTTGTCAGCTGTTATTCTAATGTGTCAATTTTGCTTTGTTTTTCATGGATGTATGTATGCATCAGTGTGTGGATACACACATATGTATGTTTATCCATAGATATGCATGCATACCATCGTAACAGAATCTCTGTTCCAGGTGCTTTCCAGAGTTCTATCATGTTCTGACTCCTCTGTAGATCTTCTCTAGAAAGCTAACAGGGGATGGGCATCAGTCTTCCCCCTAGCTATCCAAGTAACCCACCAGATAGTCTACTTTCTTGTCACAGCTTTCACTGTGAACATTTACCAAAACTTTCTCCTTAGACTTCTCAAGGCCTCAGGCAGATGGTCATCCAACCCATTTGCATACTTAGTGGTTAAAGCTCTCGAATTCATGCAGCAGCCTACTGTGTTGTCAGACCACTTAATTCAAGAAAGGCCTTCCCCATATCGGGCCAAAATGTGCCTCATGTAACCAGTTCCTATTTACCTCAGCTACAGGGAACAAACCAATGCCCTTCCAATGGGATAGCATACACATACTTGAAGATATTACCAAGTCCTGAATCTCCTCTCACGCAGGCTTCCTGTCCCCAGTCCCTCTGCCTGTCCCGTCTCACAGAGCTGTCAGCATGGCCCACACATGATGAAAGGGGAAGTGAAAACTTACCACACTTCATCATCCCCACTTCATAGCACTTCCGGAGTCGGCAGGCCTGGCAGCTTTTCCGCCGATTCTTATCTATCGTACACTGATTTGTAGCTGGACAAATGTAATCATTATGTCCTACAGCACAAGAAAAAAAAGCAAGCTATTATTACGATACTTTGATTAAATATCATCCTGGTCAACAATACTGATAACGCTACTCAGCTAAGAGGTGGGCGACATCTTCTTAACGACAGATAGAGGCACAAAGGTCAAAGTTTGGCCTCATAAGTGCCTTGTTGATGAGTCAAGAAAACCCAGAAATATTTAGATATCTTACTCTTTGACTAATAGGCTATTCTCCACATGTTCTTTGAATTCTCAAGAGCTACATTAGAAATATTCTCCTTTGGACATGGAAAGTAAGACAGTTGCCTGACACTGGTGCTGCAAATCACAGAATCTCCTCAAGAACAGGACTTGTGCTCCAAGTCACCAAATTCAGCTTTTTATATTCTTTCATGTATATCCCTCTTCAGAATTCAATATGGTATTTTTATGGGAATTCATTCAAATAAGAGAATAAAACTAATCAATAAGAGGACAAAGAAACGAGCGACCTCAAGAACCAAAAGAACTGCCACTTGAAGCTGGTGGTGATTACTGTTCTCAGTTCCCTCACTGCCTCCCTCAGCCCTATGACCTCACAGTGCACCTGAGTGGGCAGAGTGTGCTTGCCCACCGACTGATGAGCTTGGCCATGAAACTTGCTTTAACCAGTGGCAGGTTAGTAGATGGGATATTTCAACAGTCTGAGCGCCCAAGAGAAAAAAAAAATGTCTCAGATAGCCGCTGGTCCAAGGAGAATGTGGAAACAGATGATGCAGACTGGAACTCCACCCAGAGCCAAGCCTAGAGAATTGGAGTGGTCCCTAACCCCTGGACCAAAAAACATGGTTCCATGATTGGACCAAAATTAAGTTTTAGAATTCTCCCTCACTTTAGGTAGATTCCAGTAACACTTGTTTAACTAAACATAAATTGAAATTCAGTTGGTTGAGACTTTACCACCCACAGCCTGGGGTGGCAGCCAAGGTATAGACTGCAGAGTTCTAGAAATAGGACGTTTGCTTACCCCCGAGATACAAAAACCATGCTCAAGTGACCCTCATACCAGTCAGGTACAGGAAACCTAGTGTGCCAATATTTCTGACTACCTACTGATTTCCAGATACTTTATCATTTCACGTAATCCTATAACTTCCCTAGAAAGAGTTGGGATTCCCATTTTTCAAAAGAAAACACATTAGCTCAGTTCAAAATATCTCCTTAAGGTCACGGTTTTAGTTTTCCATGCTGCAAAAATAAAGTTTTACAAATATGTAAGCTTAAAGCCAAATGAATTTATTATCTCATTTCCACGAGTCAAGAATCCAGGCACAGGGACCCCTGGGTGGCTCAGTCATTTAAGCATCTGCCTTCAGCTCAGGTCGTGATCCCAGGATGCTGGGATCAAGTCCTGCATTGAGCTCCTTGCTCAGCTAGGAGTCGGTTTCTCCCTCTTCCTCCACAGCTCCCCTTGCTTGTGCTCTCTGACAATTAATCATAAATTAATATCTTTTAAATCTTTTAAAAAATAAAAAAAAAAATGCAGGCGCAGCGTACTCTACTCAGGGTTTCAAAAGGTTGAATTCAGGGTGTTGGCTGGGTTGTGGTTTCATCTGAAGCTTAGGGTCTTTCTCCAAGCTCATATAAGAGGTTTGCAGAATCAACTCCTTGCAGCTGTCAGACCAAGGTTCCCATTTTCTTGTGGCCCTCAGCTAGGCACTGCTGTCTACTCATAGAGGAACAAGTTCAAAAGCAGTTCATAGCACGATGCTTGCTTTCTTCCAGGCCAGGAGGGGCACTTCTCTGACTTCCAGTCTGTCTTCACTCCATTATGACGGAGTCTTATGTAAGTATGACAAAATCATGAGACTCCCCTCATACCACTTGCCATATAAGATAACCTAACCATGGGAGCACCTCTCATATTTAAAGTTTCCACACACACTCAAGAGAAGGGGGTAATACAAGGGATAAGTTTTTTAAAGAACAGATAATTATCTTGTTATTGCTTTTATCCTCATTTTTAATATTCAAAAATAATTATAATTTAAAAGCCAAGATAGATTTCTAATCATAAATTTTCGATCATCCTCTAGAACATAATGCTTTGTGGTTAGAAGTGTAAGCCCACAGTACTTTCCATCACAGTAGCAATCTCTTAAGAACCTTCTAAAATTTCAAAGAACAATATATAATGTCATCCTTTTTTTTCAATTTTTCAATTTTTTTATTGTTACTTAAATTTTTTTCCAGTGTTCCAAGATTCATTCCCCATTCCCCACACCCAGTGCTCCACACAATAGGTGCCCCTAGTACCCACCACCAGGCTCTCCCATCCCTCCACCGCCCTCCCTCCAAGTCCCTCAGTTTGTTTGTGTCCAAAGTCCCTGTTGTTTCGTTTCTCTCCCTGGATTACCCTACTTCCCATTTACTTTCCTTCTCCCACTGTCCTCCAGGTTACCCCTCATGCACTGCAAGTAAGTGAAACCATGTGATACTTGACTTTCTCTACTTGGCTTATTTCACTCAGCATAATCTCTTCCAGTCCAGTCCATATTGCTACAAAAGTTGGATGTTCATCCTTTCTGATGGAGGCATAGTACTCCATTGCATATATGTACCACATCTTCTTTATCCATTCATCTGTTGATGGGCACCTTGGCTCTTTCCACAGTTTGGCGATTGTGGCCATTGCTGCAATGAACATTGGGGTGCATATGGCCCTTCTTTTCACTACATCTGTATCTTTGGGGTAAATACCCAGTAGTGCAATTGCAGGGCCATAAGGTAGCTCTATTTTTAAGTTTTTAAGGAATCTCCACACTGTTTTCCAAAGCGGCTGCACCAGTTTACATTCCCACCAACAGTGTAAGAGGGTTCCCCTTTCTCCGTAGCCTCTCCAACACTTGTTGTTTGCTGACTTGTTAATTTTAGCCATTCTGACTGGTGTAAGGTGGTATCTCAGTGTGGTTTTTATTTGAATTTCCCTGATAGCTAGTGACACTGAACATTTTTTCATGTGTCTGTTAGCCATTTGTATATCTTCTATGGAGAAGTGCCTCTTCCTGTCTCTTGCCCATTTTTTGATGTGTTCATCTTCTTTTTGGATGTTGAGTTTGAATAGTTCTTTATAGATCTTGGATACCAGCCCTTTGTCTGTAGTGTCATTTGCAAATATCCTCTCCCATTCTGTGGGTTGCCTATTTGTTTTGTTGACTGTTTCCTTTGCAATGTCATCCTTTTGGGCTCTATAAATAGGTTTATAACAACAAGCATTTAAGGAACTAGAGGTTCACTTTTTTCCTCTCAGGTTTATTTTAAAAGATAATTTTACTTTAAAAATAAAACAAAGCACAGTATTATGAACACACTAAATAAAAATAGCCCAGAAAATGTTTTGTGCAAGGTCAGAGTAATTGAATTCACTTCTGACAAAAAAGAAAAAAAAAGTCCTCCTCAAACTACACGAGATACCTCACATATTACAATGGTTTTCTTGGAGTCCCCGGGTGACTCAATCAGTCAAGCATCTGCCTCTTGATTTCAGTTCAGGTCATGATCTCAGGGTTGTGAGATCAAGTGCCATGGCAGGCTCTGCGCTCAGCAGAGTCTTCTTGGGGATTCTCTGTCTCCCCCTTTCTCAGCCCCCACCCCAAAAATAATTAAAATGGTTTTCTTGTTCCATGCAACAGTCTGAGAAGCACACTATACCATACTAATAGAGAGAAAAGTTCAAAGGAAAATTAAAAGCAAAATATGTAGCTAATTCTTTAAGATATGAAGCTTTATAGGAAAATATGCTTTTTATAATCTAAAAACATAACTGGTTATCTCTGTACTCTCTACAAAATTGTTGAGTGAGTCTCTCTGAATACCTGTTGTCATTTATATCCAAACACACGGAGGGAAGAGTTAATCCTGGACTTGGGATCAGAAGATCTGAGCTTCAGCCTCCAGTGTTGTCACTTCAACAATAGAGCAATGTTTATCATGGGCACCCTCCCTGGCACACTTATCCCTCAACAGCAGACAATGACCTTGCATTTTGCTACCTCAGGACATCCTTCATGACTTCAAGGCCAATAAGTCCCAAGTAACAAAATATGTACCTCCAAGATAAGAATCTTCTACATAACCTACCAGTTGTCAGAACTTCCCACTTAAAGCTCAGCCTCTAAGTCATAAAAAGCAAAGCATTAAATGTCTGTGAGCAGCACTCAAATAGATTTAACTTTCAAAAGACAATGGCAAAAGATTATGAATACTACTATGAAAGTAAATAGAAGAGCATTACTGTTACATATGGATATAAAATAAATAGTCCAAAAGAATGGAATTTACAGAAATAACACTGAGAAGTATATATATATATATATATATATATATATATTTTTTTAACTAACAAAACTATGTAAGAGATATGAAAGGTCTAAATAACTGCAGATATAACATGTTCTTGACGTGAAGACTATTACAAAAATTCCTTCCAAAATAATTTTTAGGTTTAACAAAATCTCCACTTTTCTTAACATTAAGGATGGGAGGCCACTTCATAAAGTACTCTAATGTTCCTATGACAAAACAAAAGAAAATAGCCAGAATACTTTTAAAATAGGAAGCATTTATATTGGTATGTATTAAAATGCATTATAAAATTATAAAAGCAAAAGTAAAAAATAAAACTATAATAGTTAAAATAATGTGGTACTTAAAAGAAAGAAGAACTAGGTCCCCATGGAATGGGAGAAGATATTCGCATATGACAATACAAAGGGCTGATATCCAAGATCTATAAAGAACTCCTCAAACTCAACACCCCCAAAAAAGATGATCACACATCAAAAAAATGGGCAGAAGACATGAACAGACACTTCTCCACAGAAGACATACAAATGACTAGCAGACACATAAAAAAATGTTCATCATCATTAGCCATCAGGGAAATTCAAATCAAAACCACATTGAGATACCACCTTACCCCAGTTAGAATGGCCAAAATTAACAGGACAGGAAACAACAGGTGTTGGAGAGGCTGTGGAGAAAGGGCAACCCTCTTACACTGTTGGTGGGAATGTAAACTGGTGCAGCCACTTTAGAAAACAGTGAGGAGATTCCTTAAAAAATTAAAAATAGAGCTACCCTATGACCTTGCAATTGCACTACTGGGTATTTACCCCAAAGATACAGATGTAGTGAAAAGAAGGGCCATATGTTCATTGCAGCAATGGCCACAATTGCCAAACTGTGTAAAGAGCCAAGGTGCCCTTCAACAGATGAATGGATAAAGAAGATATGGTCCATATACACAATGGAATATTATGCCTCTATCAGAAAGGATGAATACCCAATTTTTGTAGCAACATGGACAGGATTGGAGGAAATTATGCTGAGCAAAATAAGCCAAGCAGAGAAAGTCAAGTATCATATAGTTTCACTTAATTTTGTGGCATAAGGAGTAACATGGAGGACAGTGAGAGAAGGAAAGGAAATGTGAACTGGGATAAATCAGAGAGGAAGCTAAAGCATGAGAGACTTTGGACTCTGAGAAACAAACTGAAGGTTTTGGAAGGGAGGGGTATGGGGGGATGGATGAGCCTGGTGGTGGGTATTGAGGGCACGAATTGCATGGAGCACTGGGTGTGGGGCATAAACAATGAATCTTGGAACACTGAAAAAGAAATTATTTTTAAAAAGAATGAAGAACTAGGTCAACAGAACAGAATAAAAAAGTATGTATAAGAACTTAATATATCATAAAGAAAAAAAATCAATGAACACATGAAAAGATGCTCAAAAAGATCAGTGATCCAGGAAACTCAAATTTAAACCACAAGACACAATTATATACCCAATAAAATATCTAAAATTAAAAAGGCTGACAATATCAAGGATTTTTACAAGGATATAGAGCAACTGGAAGTCTCCTATATTATTGTTGAGAATGCAACATGGTTCAACCATTTTGGAAAACAGTTTGGTGGTTTCTTATAAAATTAAACATAGGTTTATCCTACAACCAGCAATTTTACTCCTAGGTATTTCCCCAAGAGAAACAAAAATATAGGTCTTCAGAGAGGGATATGCATGAATGTTCACAAAATTTTATTCAAAAGACTACAAAGGTGGAAACACCCCAAATAAATAAACTATGGTACATCTATATACTGGAATAACACCCAGAAACAAAAAGGAATGAACCACTGGCACATTCAAGATAAATCTTAAAAATATCATTTAAAAAAAAAAGCATCATAATAGGTAAAAGAAGCAATACACAGATGGTTACAGACTTTATAACTCAATTATATGATATTCTAGCAAAAGGCAAAACTATAGGGGAAAAAAAAAACAGATCAACGGCTACCAGGCCTTCATGGGGTAAAATTGGCTGCAATGGGCCTGCAGGAACTTTTTGAGCTGATGGTAACATTCCAGATCTTAATTACAGTAGTAGTTAAATGGCTACATGCATTCTCAAAACTCATAAAACTATACAATTAAAATAGAGAAATTTTACTATATGTAAATTATATCTCAAATTAAACAAAAAAATAAGCTTCCCTATTTTAAAAAAGTCAATGAAAATGAACAGATTTATTTAATAAAACAATGTGGAGAAAATTGACTAAGATGCTTTTTTCTTTTTTAGTTTTACTTTAAGTGTAATTAATATTCAATGTTATATTAATTTCAGGCGTATGACTTTTTTTTTTTAAACTGGAAGATGGGTTTATTTGGGAATAAAAAAGAATTATAATCCAGACAAACAAGCTGTGGTAAAACCATAGGCAAGTCTGGGAAACAAAAGATCAGATGTATAACATTTTGATTCGACAACTATATACATTACTCACATGCACACCATGTAAGTGTGGTCCTCATCTGTCAACTTACAACGTTCTTACATACTAATTATATCCTATATGCTGTACTTTTCATCTCTGTCACTTATTTTAATCCCCTTTATTTCACCCATCCCCCCCCACACCCGCTTCTGGTAACCACCAGTTCGTTCTCTGTATTTGAAAGTCTGTTTGGGGAGGTATTTTTGTTTCTTTGCTCATTTACTTTATTTTTAGATTCTATATGTAAGTGAAATCTCATAGTGTTAGGACACTTGGGTGGCTCAGTTGGTTAGGCATCTGCCTTCTGCTCAGGTCATGATCCCAGGGTCCTGGGATCGAGTCCCATCAGGCTTCTTGCTCAGTGGGGAGCCTGCTTCTCCCTCTGCCTGCCACCACTTCCTGTTTTGACACTATCTCTCTTGCTCGCTGACAAATAAGTAAAACCTTAAAAAAAATAAATCACATAGTATTTGTCTTTCCATGTCTGACTTTGTTCACTTAGCATTATACCTTCTGGGCCCACACATGTTGTTGCAAATGGCAAGATCTCATCCTGTTTTTTAAGATTTTTAATTTATTTATTTGACAGAGAGAAACACAGCTAGAGAGGGAACACAAGCAGGCTTCCCCCCACCAGGGACCCCAATGCGGGGCTCAATCCCAGGACTCAAGGATCATGACCTGAGCCGAAGGCAGACACCCAACAACTGAGCCACCTAGGTGCCACTTACGGTTGAGTAATATTTCATTGTGTAACTTCTTTATCCATTCATCTATTGAGGGGCACCTAACTTGTTACCATATCTTGGTTATTGTAAATAATGTTACGATAAACACAGGGGTGCACATCTCTTTTTGAATTAGTATTTTTGCTCTCGCTGGATAAATATCCAAGAGTGGAATTATTAGATCATATGGTAGTCCTATTTTTAATGTTTTGAAGAACCTTAATACTGTTTTCCACAGCAGCCGTACCAATTTACATTCCCACAAACAGAACATGAGGGTTCCCTTTTCTCCACATCCTCACCAATACATTTCCTATGGTTTTTATTTTAACCATTTTGACTGGAGTGCAGTGATATCTCATTGTGGTTTTGATTTGCATTTCCCTGATGGTGAGTGATGGTGAGAATCTTTTCATGCATCTGTTGACCATCTGGATGTCTTCTTTGGAAAAATGTCTATTCAGGTCCTCTGCCCATTTTTCAACTGGATTGTTTTGGTGTTGCATTGTAGAAGTTCTTTATATGTTTTAGATACTCACCCCTTAATGGATATATCATTGTAAATACCTTCTCCCATTCAGCAGATTGACTTTTTCTTTTGTTGATGGTTTCCTTCACTGTGCAAAAGCTTATTATTTGGGTGTAGTCCCAACAGTTTATTTTGGATTTTGTTTCCCTTGCCTCAGGAGACATACCTAGAAAAATGTTGCTAAGGCTGATGTCAGAGAGACTACTGTCTATGCTCTCTTCTAGGAGTTTTATGGTTTTAGGTCTCACATTTAGGTCTTTAATTCATTTTGAGTCTCTTTTTGTATATGGTAAAATAAAATGGTCTAGTTTCATTCTTTTGCATGTATCTCTCCATTTTCCCAGCACCATTTACTGAGAAGGCTGTTTTCTCCCCATTATATACTCTTGCCTCTATTGTTGAGGATTAATTGACCATATAATCATGGGTTCATTTCTGGGCTCTCTCTTCTGTTCCACACATCTATGTGTCTATTTTTGTGCCAGTATCATACCATTTTGATTACTAGAGCTATGTAGTAGATCTTGAAATCTTGAATTGTGATACCTCCAGCTTTGGTCTCATTTTTCAAGATTACTTTCATTACTCAGAGTCTTTCATACCAATTTTAGTATTATTTGTTCTAGCTCTGTGAAAGATGCTGTTGGTATTTTGATAGGGAATCCACTGAATCCATTGATTACTTGGGTAGTATGAACACTCTCAATATTTGTTCTTCCAATCCATGAGCATGGAATATCTTTTCATTTGTTTATGCCATCTTCAATTTCTTTCATCAATGTCTTATAGTTTTCAGAGTACAGGTCTTTCACCTCCTTAGTTAATTCCCTAAGTTTATTCCTTGGTGTTTTATTATTTTTGGTACAATTGTAAATGGGATGGTTTTCCTAATTTCTTTCTGCTACTACATTATTAGTATATAGAAATGCAACAGATTTCCATACATTAATTTTGTATCCTACAACTTAATTCATTTATCAGTTCTACAGGTTTTTGGTGGAATCTTTAGGGTTTTCTATATATAATATCATGTCATCCACGAATAGTGCCAATCTTACATTTTCCTTACAAAATTTGGATGTCTTTTATTTGTTGCCTTGTGTGACTGTTGCGGCTAGAACTTCCAGCATTATGTTAAATAAAAGTGGTGAGAGTGGACATCCTTGTCTTGTTCCTGATCTCAGAGGAGAAGCTCAGTTTTTCAGCATTGAGTATGATGTTAGCAGTGGGTTTTTCATATATGGTTTTTATTATGTTGAGATATCCTCTGTCTAAACCCCCATTTGTTGAGATTTTTTATTATGAGTAATGATAATATGATAAATACATTTAGGGCGACTGGGTGGCTCAGTAGGTTAAAGCCTCTGCCTTTGGCTCAGGTCATGATCCCAGGGTCCTGGGATCAAAGCCCACATCAGGCTCTCTGCTCAGCAGGGAGCCTGCTTCCTCCTCTCTCTCTCTGCCTGCCTCTCTGCCTACTTGTGATCTCTCTGTCAAATAAATAAATAAAATCTTTTTTTAAAAAATGCATTGCATTCTCACTTCAATATACAGAAAGAATTGGGTGGCCATTTTTAGTTACAACACATTTTAGAGGATGCCAAAAATATGAAGAGTCCAAGGAAACAATCATTTACATAGTAAGCAATTGTAAAAGTACTCACTCTTTACCTTAGGCACACTTAGAATCTGACCTTTCCCTTTCCCAATAGTTTCTTGGCTCATGTAGTAGAAAGGGATGTGGAAAGCAGAGGAAACTCCCTTGTCATTGTAATCAGTCATAGTCTACGGGTTCAAAGATATTATAGGTAGAGATCTTTTCCCAACAGTAAATAAAAAGGATCCTTTTCAAGCAATATAGTTAGTTGTATTGGGTCAAGATTTCCTAAAGGAATAAAATTCTGGTATCTCAACGAGATAGAAAATTATCATATCAAGAGTTCAGTTCTAAATTTTAGAAATCTGAATTGGTCTTACTATATAATTGCAGAGAAGTAAGCCTGGCCTTATAATTTACTACTATAATTATCATAAGTAAAAATATGAAAGCACTAAATATGTTAAACACAGAATTAAAAGTTTTGTGTATAAATTATAAAGAAGCAAGCAATACAACTTAAGTTTTGATAATATTTGATGACATAGGCTTCCTTTATTTGTAATTTTTTTCTTTTAATAGTAGAGGACCCTGACCTACCCAACTATGAAGATTTTAGAGAAGGTGGGTTTAAATATGATTAGGATTAGAAGAAAAATACAAAAAAGAAAGAAAAGATGTTGATATCTCAATACAGAAGAGTTGGAAGAAAAGCTAGCGTATCTTAAATTTGCATGATACAAATGACTAAATATTTTCATATAACCAACTTCATTTTATTTTTTTAAAGATTTTATTTATTTACCTATTTATTTAGTTAGAGAGAAAGAGTGTGTGTGAATGGGGGGAGGGGCAGCGGGAGAGGGCGAAAGAGAATCTCAAGGAGACTCCCCACTGAGCATGGAGCCCGACACAAGGCTCAAACCCAATACCCTGAGATCATGACCTAAGCCAAAATCAAGGTGCCCTCATTCTATCTTTAAAACAATTCTGTAAGTATCTCCATTTCAGAGAAGAGGAAACAGGCTAGGAGGTAAAGTAATAGAGCTACTAAGTGGAAAATCCACGAAGAATAAGTGGTCATCTATACAGGGTGAATTTCATGGGATCTGCAGGAAGGTACCTCTTAATTGCTAACACTCTACCCTCCAACCATCCTCTGGTTTCTATCAGGAACCATCCCACCATCATCACTCTCACACATGCCAAATATTAAATGTAAGTGAAAGGGAGAAACAATCTTCGTAATTCCTAACATTTTTTCCAAGGTTAAGCTTCACAAGCATTACAACTAGGGACTTCTGAGGAAGACGGAAGAATAGGGAGATCTCAAGCTCACCTCGTCCCATGAATACAACTAGATAATACCACATCAGTGTTAATAACTCAGAAAATGACCCAAAGACTGGCAGAACAGACTCCCCACAGATAAATGTAGAGAAGAGGCCACACCAAAGAGTGTAGAAAGGGTGAAAACGTAGTTGGGAGCTAAAGAGACCAAGGGGACAGACCTATGGGATTGTCCACAGGAGGGGGTCTTCAGGCTTGGAGAGGGAAGAGGAACAGACTATCACACCAGGTGCCCAAGTATAGGAACTCACCCAGGTGAGATGAAATATCATAATATTTGGCTCTGAAAACCAGAGGGGGATAATTATATGAGTTCTTACAATGAACAGGGTTTAACAGGTGGAACTTTAAAAATCAGCAGGCTTGGCTCTGAGAGAGCTGGGAAAGCAAAAGGAAACAGTCTCTGCCCTTAAAGAGACATACAGCAAACGGCCCCATGGAGGTACAGCATAGAAGCAGCAGTTTGAAAAATGCCTAGGGCATATGGGAGGGAAATTTGTTTCCCAACCTCAGGGTATGTGCTGGAGGGACAAGGATCGTTGGCAAACTTTTCCAGGAACAAAGGAGTTGGTGGGTGCCACTTCCCTCCCCCACACCTCACAGGTCTGTTTAGCTCCCTGATCTAACTCAACTCAAGCCCCAGGTGGCCCCAGATTGGCCCATTAACAATGCAGGGACCAAATTCTACCCACAACAGGCAAAGAGAGCTACTGCAGACAACTGGACTAAAGGCAAAAGCAGCTCAGCCACTATAGTAGTGTGCATACAACACACACAGGCGACACTCCTGAACAGCCAGGTCTGGTGAACAGGGAACATTGCACTGCAGGGCCCTAGGGAACCTCTTCTTCATAAGGCCACTACTTACAAGAGCAGGAGACATAGCTGACTTTCCTAACACAGAGGAAGAGACACAGAGAGCTAGACAAAGTGAGGAGTCAGAGAAACATGTTCCAAAAGAATGAACAGGACAAAATCAACAGCAAGAGACTTAAATAAAACAGATAAAAAATTCTCTATCAGACATGTTACTTACTTATTTTTAAAGATTTTACTTATTTACCTGGGAGAGAGAGAGCACAAGACGGTCAGAGGGAGAAGTCTCCCCGCTGAGCAGACAGCCTGACACAGGGCTCGATCATGACCTGGGCCAGAGGCAGACATTTAACCCAGTGAGCCACACAAGCACCCCACCTAACAGAGAATTTAAATTAACGGTCATAAAGATACTCACTGGACTGGAGAAAAGACTGGAGGACCTCAGTGAAATTCCTAACAAAAAAAACAAACATAAAAAAGAAGCAATCAGAGATAAATGGCTCTATAACTGAAAGTAAAAATGCACTAGATGGAATAAATAGTACACTAGAAGAAAGAGAAGAACAGATCAGCAACCTGGAGGACAGAGTAATGGAGAATAATCAAGCTGAACGGGGGGGGGGGCAGTTAAAACAGACTTATGGAACAAACAACACCATCAAGCATAATAATATTTGTATTATAGGGGTCCCAGAAGGAGAAGAGAGGGAAAGGGGGGCAGAAAATGTGTTTGAAGAAATAATAGTTGAAAACTTCCCAAATCTGGGGAAGGAAATAGAAATGCAGATCCAAGAGGCACAGAGGCCTTCAACAAAAATCAACCCAAGGAGGTCCACACTAAGACATATAATAATTAAAATGGCAAAAAGTAGTGATAAAGAGAGAATCTGAGAAGCAGCAACAGAAATGGTTACATACAAGAGAAATCCCATAAGGCTGTCAAATGTCTTTCAGCAGAACCTTCACAGGCCAGAAGAGGGTGGCATGATACACTCCAAGTACTGAAAGAAAAAATCTACAGCCAAGAATACTCTATCCAGCAAGGTTATCAATCAGAAAAAAAAGAGATAGTTACCCCACACAAACAAAAGTTACAGGAATTCATGATCACTAAACCAGTGCTATAAGAAATGGTAAGGGGGACACTTCCAGTAGAAAGACCATAAGCTGGAGTAAGAAAAGCAAGAAGCACAAGAGCAGTAAAATTAAATGTATCTATAAAGATCAGTCAAGGGGGCACTGGGTGACTCAGTCTGTTAAGCATCTGCCTTCAGCTCAGATCATGATCCCAGGATTCTGGGATCAAGTTCCACATTGGGCTCCTTGCTCAGTGTGGAGTTTGCTTTCTCCCTCTTGCCCTGCTTGTTCTTTCTCTCGCTAGCTCTAATAAATAAGTAAAATCTTAAAAAAAAAAAAAAATCAGTCAAGGGATTCAGAAAATAAAAAGGATGACACCATATATCCAAAATACAGCAGGGGAGGGAAGTAGGGGGGGAGTGGGTTCATATTTAAGGACCATCAGCTTAATATAAATTACTATATGTGTAAGAGGTTATATACAAACCTAATGATAACCACAAATCAAAAACCGGTATACAAGAGTTGTAACTAGGCATCTTTTCCCAAGAAGACGGTGATGAGTAATGGTGGGAAGAGATCCATTCAAGTTCTGGGGCTCTGGGGTAGAGATCCACAATTAGAGACAAGGTACTCTATGCTTGAAATAATCCACTCCACCAGCCACCCATCCCCAAACACACATGACCCTCTGAACTGCTCATCAAGTACTTTGTATACCAAACAGGCCAATGGTGAAATTTCTGCCAGGTCATCTAGCAAATCATTTGAAAGCAAAGTGGAAAGCTAAAGCAGCAGCTGACAATACTCTTGTACCTTGAATGCTTCTTTTAAAAAAGGCCTTACATCCTTCACACGACCAGACTCCATAATGATATCCAGATGCATAATCACTGCAGACCGCACAGAAGTGAGCATCCCTCTTTGAACTTGGACTAGTAACAGGGCTGGTGCAACTGTTCCCACTAACTTTCCTTTTCAGTGTCTCTCTGGGGGCAAAAAAAAAAAAAAAAAATTCATTATAAGACAGCATTAAGAGAAAAGATGGACTTTCTAGAATAAAAAGAATAACATGAGCACTGCCTAATTGGCCTCTTTGCCCTCCAGGGCTCATGATGAATATACTCCAGGAAATCTGATCAAGCACAGCCTTTGTTGCTGATATTAGTTCTATTGAAGATTCACACCATTGGGAAGGACTGATGCTTGAAAATGGTTCCACAAGTCTGCGCCCATCCATGCAGCACGGATGAGACTAGTAACCACAGATAGCTAGTGGCATGAGACTGTACATCTGAGTTTAACAAGTGACCAGAGCAAGTCGTACCCGCAGGTCTGAACCATGAGCAGGGTGTACAGTAGCCCTTCCATGGTTGCTAGAGTTCATCAACATTGTGTGGATGGGCCTAAAAGAATCTAACCATTTTAGAGTATCAGTCATTCCCAAGTGTTGCTAAATAGCCCTTCAGAGTTCCCATTTAATGGGGGAACAAAATCTTTCATTCGAAGGTCAAGAATGAAAATAACTTTAAGAGGAGTAACAAATAGAATACTAAACTCTGGTTTAGAGAGAGAGAGAGAAAGAGTAGGGAATAGTAGGGTAGGGTAAAGGAGGGCAGGGAAGGGCAGAGAGAAGAAAAAGAAAAAGAGAAAGGAGAAGAGGGGGGGAAAAGGGGACTCAGGCCTGTCCTTAGAGAAGGTTTTGACGGAAGCAGGTGCTTAGTGCTGGGGGAGGGGCAAGGTCTCCCAGAGAGGAAGGGGGAACCATCAAAGCAGCACGGGCAGACACCAAAAGCTCACTTGGTTAGTTCCTAGTTTTGCAAGGCCATGTTTCTTTGGGAAAGGAAATGTTAGAGGTATGACTAATTTATGAATGAACATAATTATACTATGGGTTAATTTATCTGAATATTAGCAGAACTCTGAGTAGAGTTCATGCTCAGAAGCAAAACATCTTCTCTTGAAGGCTCGGTGAAAAACAGTACTTTAAAAAACATATATAATGTTTATATTCTCTTTTACCAACAAAGTTTTTAAAAAAGAAAAATAAAATTACTGTGTAATATGCTTTCTCAAAGTGTTACATTTGAAAGTAACATATTTTTTAAAATGTTATTTGAAAGTAACATATTTTAATACCCAACATGCAATGACTTAATACTTTGGTTGTTTTAGAAATCATCTACTCATCTTTCTCCTTACACAACCTCTTTCTTCCATAGCTGTAGTTATCATTAAACACATTATAAATTAAATGGAAATAACCATCATGTTACCTTGCTTTTAAAGAGTACAAATACTCTTTTGAGCTTCAAGAAATATCAACTATAGTCTACAATTAGTTTCCCATCAATCTTTATCAAATGTTATTTTAGTTCACTGGTAAAAAGCTTATACCAATTACTGTCGGTCCTTTTCAGGCTTCATGTGTCCAGTACATTTCATTTAAGTAGTAATAGTACCATAGTTGCTTTTATCCTGGACACGATATGTCATGAATGCTAAATTGAGATTTCACTACAAGAAGGATCTAACTTGAAAGGAAGCATTTCCTTTTCAAACCCATGTCACTTTATCAAGAGAAAAATGACTTAAGTTCAGTCTTTAATGTCTAGTCATGATAGTGAACCCTCCCTACAACCCAGATCTACAAGCTTATTTTTTAACAAGGAACAGAGTATCAGAATAGATATTCTAGAATTCAGAATATCATATGTGTTAGGTGCTCTAAGTAACCTATATGATGAATAAAGACCTTGAATAACGCATATATTTCTTCTCATCAAATTATAAAGTGATTTGAATAATGTCCCTGAAATATGATTCAGAATGAAAACTGAATTTACCTGTTTACAGGTAAGGTGGGTTCTAGTGATCTTGCTTCACACCAAGGACTCTTTTGAGGTTCTGCATACAGAACTGATGACTGGCAATGGATCGCTAAGGGAGAGAGATGTCCAGGAGTTGGCCACAACACATTCGGGCTTGTGGTCTGTCGACCGGGTCCACCTTCTGAGTTATTGGCACTGCCGGGAATGCTGTAATTCATCACAGCAGGGCTATAAAACGTCATGGCGGAATATTCATGGCGGCTCTCTACATAGGAGGAAGGTATATATATGGGGCCAGGCTCCCGGGGTAGGACCGACTGACTGCAGTTGTAGGAGGCAGGAGAGTTAAGACTAGATGGTGAATTTTTGATATCCATGTCTTGAATAGGTAACCGCTGAGGAAACTCTTTGTGAGAAGAGGCACAAAGGGACATTATAATGTTCTCAAAGACTCAGGGGTGGGGATGACGGCTGTAGAAAAAAAAAAAAAAAGACATTTCTAAGTTAGAGCTACATGACTAACTATTAAAAAATGTCCAAACACATTACTTACACGCACACACACACACACACACACACACACACATACACACAGCTTAGAAACACACCTTGAAAGACTCAAAAATAGTAACCTCAGGGATTGTCAACTAGAGGCATGGAACTCTCATTTGCTATTTTATTCACTTCTTTATTGCTTTTGTTGTTGCTGGCTACGAGAATATTTTTTAACCACAAGAATTTATCATACTTTTAAAAATTAAAAAATGCAGTATGATAGTAAAATGCCAAGGTTGTTTTTTCCCCCTTCTGGAACTAAGTAAGTTTATTTTAAATTTCTTATGGCAAAATAAACAAGAATAACCAAGAAAACTCTAAAAGAGCAGGTCAGTGAGCAGGGACAGTATTAGCAGATATTCAAATACACGACAAGTCACCAGTAATAAAACACAAGTAACATACAGGCCAACGTTCCCACATCAGTTATCAATTTATTGCTTCTCAGCTTCCAATGCACCCTCCAATATAAAGCCAATGTAAAGCGCTGGAATTACTTTACCTGGTTGAAGTGAGCACAATGCTAAATATTCTCAGTAGAGGGAGCTGCAGGACACCAAAGGAGGAAGAGGCAGGTGTAATTTCTGGCACCCACAGTGGTCCGCAATGTGAGGGGGAGGGGGCAGCCAGTGGAGTCTGGCCTCGGGTCCAGAACGAGGTCCCTCTGCAACCCTGCAGCATCGGTGTGGGGATAACCTTACACAGCCACCTGTCCAGACTGTGGCCTGAAGAGTCACAAAGAAGTCATTCCTTGTACACACCTCACCTCGTGCTACCTGACCACTGTGAAGGCCTTCTGTCGGCTGTGTCCCCTTATCCTGTAGGCACCTGGACTCCCAGGGCACAAACACGCCTCCAGTTGATCCCCGGGTCCCCCGCTGCACCCCAAAAGGCTGTCCTGTTGCCTGCCCAGCAACCCTAGACCAGCTCTGGACTGGCTAAACTAGCAAAATCTCTGTTAGTTAGTGGCCCATCTACCTCTCCCAAAGAGGTCTGAAGCCCTTCCAAATTTGTCCTCCCCTGGGTGCTCTCCCTCACCCTAGGATGCCATTTATAGTTTACTTATATGTTATACTTAATCTCTCTTTTTTTTTTAAGATTTGAGAGAGAGGGAGAAAGCACAAGTGGGGGAGGGAGAGAAGCAGGCTCCCCGCTGAGCAGGGAGTCCTATATGGGACTTGATCCCACAACCCTGAGATCAGGGCATAAGCCAAAGGCAGAGGCTAAATGCCTGAGCCATCCAGGTGCCCCCCCTCCCCCAGTCATTCTTTATATTGAAACTCCCTTGTTGGACCAACTGTATAGTTTCTATCTTCTGACTGGACCCAGAGTGCTACATAACAGAATAGAAAAATCCCAAAATAGAAAATTCAAAAACTCCAAAGTTTTTGGAAATCTGGTATATGATAAGGGTGGTATCTGAAATCACAGAGAAAACACTGGATAGTAGAACGGCCATTGGAAAAAGAACCTATGTCAGAATAAACTCCAAAGGGCTCAGAGAGCTACATGTTAAGAGAGACATGGAAGGAGGAAGGAGAGGGAGGGAAGGGGGTGTCAGAGAGAAAGGGGACTGCGCAAGTCCAAGAAGCAAGCGCAGATAAACCTTATAACATGGATGTGAGAAAAACCTTCCTAACTAATGCTTAAAATCCACATGCAATAAAGAGATGACCAATAAATTCATAACAGAAAAGGAAATCTTTGTACATCATAAAAACACAGGTCAAAAGAGACTAATGACAAATTGGGAGAAAAAAATACTCTCAACTTCTGTGAGAAATAAGGGGCTAACTGTCCTAGTATTTAGAACTTTTAAAGTGAAAAAAGATAAAAAAAATTCTTTAGATAGGGACACCTGCATGGCTTAGCCAGATGTCTGCGTTTGCCTCAAGTCATGATCCCAGGGTCTTGGAATCAAGTCCAGTATCAGGCTCCTTGCTTGGTGTGCAGCCTGCTTCTCCCTCGCCTCCTGCTCCCCCTGCTGTGCGTTCTCTAACAAATGGATAAAATAAAATCTTTTTTAAAAAATTCTTCAGATAAATAGGCAAAAGATATAGAACACAGAAAAAGACAAATGGCTCTTAATACATAAATATGATCAACCTCACTCACAAAAATTAAAACTATACCAAGATACCATTTTCTTTTGTTTGGCAAAAGCACAAATGTTTAACAAGAGACTTTCCTAGCAAGGCTGTGGAAAAAACAGACCTTCTCTGACACTGTTGGTAGGAGTGCAAAATGGCAAAACCTCCATGGATATCTGGCAGTACTTAGAGATTTTACAAATGTTATCTTTGGACTGAGTTCATAGTATGGAACCATGGGAACTATGGGAAAGAAAAAGAAAAGAGGAAAAGAAAATGAATCATTGGCTCTCATTGCAAGCAACTGTCACATCAGTTCCTCACTCAGAATTAGCAATTAAGGGAAAAGAAATATACAAATCTGTACCTGCCTTTTTGAGAGGCTTTGTAGTTTGTGCCACGGTTGAGGGCAAACTCTTCTTTACAAAAGAATGCCATCCAATAAATAGTTCAGAAAAAAAAAATACTTGGATGGATTAACTGGATAGAGCAAAAGTAAAAATGTTAACAATTACTGAATCTAGATGGTGGACATAATACAGTCATAGCAGTCTTTCAATTCTGTAAGTTTAAAATTTTCATTAGAAGCTTTGGAGGAAAGACACAAAATAATACAAGAAATTGCAAATGGAAACCTCTTAAAAAGTTAGAATAAGGGTGCCTGGGTGGCTCAGTGGGTTAAAGCCTCTGCCTTCAGCTCAGGTCATGATCTCAGGGTCCTGGGATCAAGGCCCGCATCGGGCTCTCTGCTCAGCAGGGAGCCTGCTTCCTCCTCTCCTCTGCCTGCCTCTCTGCCTACTTGTGATCTTTCTCTCTGCCTGTCGAATAAATAAATAAAATCTTTAAAAAAAAAAAAAGTTAGAATAATATAATTTGAAAAATACAATCTAATCAGAAAATATAATCTGGAAAAAGGAAGAATGACCATTAATAACTACACTGGATGAGAAAGATTGTTAAGTAGAGAAGCTGGCCTTGAGAAGTTCTCCATCTTTGATATTTTCAGCTCTGACTGTCACCCACTTCCGCATGTCGGCAACTGGGCTCTCCGGACACTCCTGATCACTTTCTCCTGATATTTTCATTTGAATGCTCATTTCAATTTGTCCTCAAAGCACTGTCCCAATGGTGATTTCTTAATTATTTTTTTGTTATGTTAGTCACCATACAGTACGTCATTAGTTTTTGATGTAGAGTTCCAAGATTCATTGTTTACGTCTAACACCCAGTGGTGATTTTAAGTAGGTTCACAAGTTCTACAACATTCCTCCCTTCAAAAGGTGGAGTCTAACCTCCCCTTGAGTATGTGCTAGATTTAGGACTCATTTCTTTTAATGAGTACATTATGGCAGAAGGGATGATATGTGGCTTCCATTACTCTGTCATAGAAGGCACTGCAGTCTCTTCCTGGCTTGTTCCTTGGGTCACTCACTCCAGGGGAAATCAGCTGCCATATTGTGGGAACTCAAGCAGCCTTATGGACGCCTCCTGCCAACAACCAGCAAGGAACTACAGCCTGCAGCCAACAGCTCTGGGAGTGAGATATTTTGAAAACTGATTACCAGCCCCAATCAAGCCTTCAGATGACTGCAACCTCATGGGAGGAGCTAAGCTGGAACCTTCCAGCTAAGCCACTCCTGGATTCCTGACCCTCAGAAAATGTGTGTGAGATGTTATGTTTGTTATTCAAGCTGATCAATTCTATGGTGATCTGCTACACAAATTCAAATCCAAGGTAAAATCAATCACTTTCCTCCACAAAACCAATCCTAATTTCCTATTTGTTAATGACAAAGTGTAATACACTTAGCTTTGACTTCTCCACTGCACCCAATTAGCTTTACTCATTAGGGCACACCTTTTTTTTTTCTCTCCACAGTGCATTTTCCTCATGGTCTGTCTTTTGCCACCGTCTGAGTAAGCTCTTATTACTTCTTATCTGTGCATCTGTAAAAGGCCCCTTACCATTCCTTGTCTCTCATGAGCTCCTTCTCCAGGCCCATAGAGCTGTCAGACTAACATTCTTTTTTTTTTTTTTTTTAAAGATTTACTCATTTGAGAGAGAGAGAGAGAGAAAGCATGTGGCACACATGTGGGGTGGGAGTAGGGGGTGCAGAGAGAGAAGCCCAAGCAGACTCCACCTGAGCATGGAGTCTGAAACAGAGTCCAACACAGGGCTTGATCCCATGACCCTGAGATCATGACCTGAGCTGAAACCGAGACAGAAGCTTAAATAACTGCATCATCCAGGTGCCCCCAGACTAACATTCTTAAAACCCAGCTCTGATCAGCCCTCTCCATCCCACCAGCCTATGTAATAAGTCACACTCTTCTAACATCCAAGGTATCCCACTCTAATCTGCTATTTTCCTACAGAAGGCCTGTCATGCCCCTAAGGAATATACAAAGTACATCGTGAAGTGGTTGGCATTTTATGCCTTAGCACCTTCCTGACTCTTAGCACCCCTATAACTGCTTACAAACGTCATCCTCCTTATTAGAACAGAACTCCATTGAATCATTCTTATGTGTTTTAAGATTTCACCCAGTCAAGGGTATTAGTCAAAAATGGGAACACCTTCAGTAGGTATGGTACCAGGTGGAGAAAGGAGATCTAAAGGAGTCCCAAGACATGCACTCTCTCTTCAGAAAGCTACTGTGCCAGGTAAAGGAGATAGGACACACCAAGTAAAATGCTAAGAAACTAATACAGACATCCTTCCACTTATAATCAACACTGATTGACCATGAAAGACGGGAATGGTAGCTGGAGAAGAATATAGCATCAAAAAGTGTTTTATATATACTTATGCATATAATACCTGTGCATATGATACATATGAATAATATATAGATGCATAATATATAATATGTAGAATATATATTTATGTTTATATATTTTATATACATTTCATATATATCAATATGAATTTATTAATGACAGAATTTTCTATTTCCAATACTCAGACTCCTAATTAACATAAACAATCCCAGATTCCTAATAGAAAATATGCAGGATAAAGCATATAATGTTGGGCACCTGGGTGGCTCAGTGGGTTAAAGCCTCTGCCTTCGGCTCAGGTCATCTCTGGGATCGAGGCCTGCATCGGGCTCTCTGCTCAGCAGGGGAGCCTGCTTCCTCCTCTCTCTCTGCCTGCTTCTCTGCCTACTTCTGATCTCTCTCTGTCAAATAAATAAATAAAAACTTTTTTTTAAAAAAGCATATAATGTTAACTATTATCAAAACTAGCAGTTTCCAAACTTTTTTTTTAAGTTGTGGTAAATTACACAAACTTACAATGTTAACCATTTCTGAAGACTATACTTTCAGGGATCATTTCTATAGTTTATTACTAGAGAAGTTTCTCTGAATGTATAGAGTACACAATGTTAATCATTTCTAAATGTACGGTTCAGTAGTGTTAAATACATTTATACCATTGGGCAACTCATCTCTAGAACTCTTTCCATTTTGCAAAACTAAGATTCCCCACTTGTTAAACAACAGCTCCCCAAACTCCCCACCCCCCAGCCCTTGGCAACCACCATTCTCCTTTCTGTCCCTTATGGATTTGACTATTCAGTGCCGCAGAGAAATGGAATTATCTGTCCTTCTGTGTTTGCCTTATTTCACTTAGCACAATGCCCTCAAGGTTCATCCATATTGTCTCATGTATCAGAATTTCCTTCCTTTTTAAGGCTGAATGATATTCCATTGTTTTGTTGTGTTGTTTTTTTTTTAAAGATTTTATTCATTTATCTGACAGAGAGAGAGATCACAAGCAGAGAGGCAGGCAGAGAAAGAAAGGAGGAAGCAGGCTCCCTACTAAGCAGAGAGCCCGATACGGGCCTCGATCCCAGGACCCTGAAATCATGACCTTAGCCAGAAGCAGAGGGTTAACCCACTGAGCCACCCAAGCGCCCATATATTCCATTGTTTTTATGCACCACATTTTGTTATTCAAGAAAGGGTTTTCAACAGAAATACTTGAAAACATTTACAGATTCGTGAAATGACCTACATTGGAGCAAATGGTTGGACAAAGAAACGCAGGTGTTGATAATTAGGTCACTGGTAACTTTGAGATGGCAACTCCGGGCCCATCAGTATTGTGAGGAGGCATCGATCCTTCCATCAGTTGTAAAAACACCTCTCCTATTTCAATCCACCTACACATAGGCTTGTTCACTGTGCTTATGTTTTTGATATTGTACTTTGGTGACTGTATTTTACTGCATTATTTTTGCTATATGATCTGAGCATATCTTATATGGCTAGACATTTAATCAAAAGACATTTAAAGTACTTTAACAACATGACTGAAACAGTACACTGTAACAATTGAGAGGAAGATACTCAAGGAAACATGCTTAACAAATTGAATTTATATATAGTAACATGTAACCTGGAGATAATACATTCTCTATTTCTTGAACTTAAAAAAACCCAAAGTATAAAAGGGGCACCTGGGTGGCTCAGTGGTTACCCATCTGCCTTCAGCTCAGGTCACGATCCCAGAGTCCCGGGATCCAGCCCCACATGGGACTCCCTGGTGGATGGGAGGCCTGCTTCTCCCTCTCTCATTCCCCCTGCTTGTGTTACCTCTCTGGCTGTGTTTCTCTCTGTCAAATAAATAAAATCTTAAAAAAAAAGTATAAGAAAATAAGATGGCCTAACCAATTTAATAAATAAAAGTATATCCAAAAGTTAGTGTGGTCACTGTGATGAGTATACACATTACACTCAGGAATTTACAAAACAAGAAAGCAGTGATTTTAAGAGTTATCCTTTGAACCAGACTTCAAGTTCATAATAATAAAATCAGTTGAACGGTTTAAACAACAACAAAGTTCTCTGAACATTTTGGTCCATCAAGTTTTTACTGAATTTCATGTCATCTCAACTTTACACTGCCCCAAAGAAACATACGTAACATTTTAACGTAAGTAATTCAGCAAAGCCAACACACCAACCTATCAGAAAGCCACTGCCATCTTTTACTTTCAGTAGCCCTCTTAAAAACAGAAAGCTTCTTGTGATATAAAGTGATGAAGAACAGCACAGAAATTCATGAACTTGAAATAACACTATTATCCAGGTAGAAAGTGAACACACAATCTAAAATGAATATGACATCTCTCTCAGGAGCACAGAATCAATCCCATTACTCATTTTCACCTGCCACTGAAAGGTTCAATCTGAGCTCCGAAATGCTGAGCTGTCCGACACACGCCACCAAATGGCAAATGCCAGGATTTGTCCAGGCAATCAGTCAGGTGCCACGGTGACTTTGCTTAGGAAAATGGATTTCACATACATACACCAGTCAATTTCTCTAGAATTTCCACACATCCCTAGCACAGTAACAACTCATAAGAGCGAATTGATGGCTAGACAGTGATTAAACGCCTGGGTTGCATTTTGGTTGGAGGTCTTTCAGATGCATCCAGATTCAGTCGAACCTTGGATCATTAGTAACTTGGCAGCCAATGCAAAGGGTTTTTTCTTCCAAAGCAAAAATGCAACGATGGGTGAGGAACTTAGGGCAGGAAACCCTGAAGACAAGCAAACAAGTAGTAAAAGTCCTCACTGGAGGTCTAAGAAAATGAATAAGCAGCCTGGGCTTGTTATGTGAGTAGTCTGATCTAAACCAGGGAAATAAACTGATTGAAGGAAAGAATTCCCAAAAATCAAATTTCTTCAACACTGTAGGACAGAAATTTCCCAATACAGTTCTTTGAACAAGCAAGCACTGACTCAGTGAGCTCAATATCTGGTGCCAGAGGGAAAAGTAGTCTCTAAATAGCTTAATTGCTGGGCCTGGCAGGCATGAACCTTCACCTGGCCAACAAAAGAACATGTACCCGGACATCCTGATTCTAAGAATTAAACATTTCTTTGCATGTCGATTTTCCTTAACTAGTCATCATAGCCTGATAGTTGGCCCACATCCTTCATGATGAACAGCCCTTGTCCTCTGTCCAGAGACTTCTCTGGCCCACTCCTCTAGCACACGCGCGCGCGCACACACACACACACACACCCCCGTGGTGAGCCCTTGCGGGTCGTGTCGGTGTTCAGCAGGAAAAGCTTTCTGTACACCTGGGATTATATATTGTGTTCTAAGATACTGGGAACACATTCTGGAAATTACACAGAAAAAAAAAGTTTAAAAGCCCAAATATGGACAGAGATTCCTTGGGAGAAGAAAAAGGTATACCCTAGAAATGGTAGAGATATACTGCAGGAAGAGTAGAAGGATTTTATCAGAGTGCCCATCAAATCGAGTCAAACAAGACAAGGCAGTCGCCACTAGGCAATTAGTCCCTTTTACATTTATGACATATGTTCTCTGTCCAGTGGACAGAGCCGGACACGGGGGCCAAGTCCCAGCTCTGCCCAAAATCCAGGTGATCTCACACAAATCACATCAACTCCCTGAGTTTCCATGGCTTCTTCTGTAGAAATGGGGACCTAATATGGGCTGCATGTCTGTACACCTCTCAGAGGATAAAATGAAATGATGTACATGAAAGCAACTGTGAAGTATTTTCTGGAAGTGTATCCAGAAAATGAAGTCCATCCATTAGCAGGTCACTAGATACACCTGCATTGTTGGGCAAAACTTCTAGAAGAGTTAAAATGTCCTTATAACCACCCTGAAGATCATTGCTTCCTCGCTGAACTTTAACTTCTGCTTGATAATCGTGACACCGGTCCAAATAGCTGGGCTGCTATAGCTTATTTGAACCTTATGTGTCCCCAAAGGCCCTATTCTTTCTGCTGTGTTCTTGAGCCTGTCCATTACACTTCCCAGGGCATTCAGTTCAAACCCCCTCACTTGTGTGCCCCACAGACATCATAAATGCACATTTACAATGCAGAACACTATAAGGAATTTCATGGGAAAGATAAAAAAATCTTTAAGTGTCAAACATCCTTGATGTGTGTCAATGGCTACCTACCAATCATCAGCCTTCAATTTCCACTGCAAAACACAGCTCTTGATCAACTTACTTTTCATTACATTTTCAGCTGGACAGGAAACAGAACTTTGCAGCTTGACGGGAAGAGGCCAGAGCCTCTGCTGCAGGGCCCACACACAAAGGCGTGGTATGGAGAGAGAGCCCATCAATCCCCTCTCTTCAGCAAGTCTCCACACCTTTCCTAGTCCAACTGCTCTTAGGAAATGGAACCATTTTCAAATATTCATTTGGGCCAGGGTGGGGAGAGTTGTATGTGAAGAGGTTCAAGAAGACGTGACCAATGCAAAAGTTAAACTGAATCACTCCTCTCCTCTTCCAGTCCTAGGTTGGACAGTTGAATATGGACATCTACCCACAGAATCTCTACAGAGGAATTTTCTCTACATTTTCTCTGTAGAGGAAATCTCTACAAATCCAGTAATTTGTCTTTGCAGGGACCGTCACTCTCCTGCCCTCTGTCAAGTGCGCCCAGACACGGATTCCTCCACTAAAAACTCTCAATTATGAAGGGCTCCAGCTAGGAAGGCCAACCACCCAGCTTGCTGGGGCTTCCTCAGCGGGTCACTCTGCCTCTCCTAATGCCTGCCATTGGAGTTCTCTGAAAAGGAAGCTGAGTATGTAAAATACAGGCTCTTGTTTTCATAGCACAAAAAGAGAAAGGGAAAGGACATCATCTGACAGACCTTTATTAGGAGTGCTTAGCAATAAGGGGCTCCTAACGGTCCCCTGAATTGAATAATGTATTAAGCAGTAAAGAATATCCCTTACAAAAGATTTTACATCTATGTCCTGCAAGAAAATCTAGATTTCAAAGCATGAGCACAGAGATGAAAAAAACTGACATCACATATAAATTGCGCACAGACCTCAACTCCTAATAGAGTATTTTAACATAAGTCACCATCACTCTCTATTAGATTTTCAGTGTCTCCGGGTTGCCATTTTCAATCACTCTTTTGCTTCTCGCTATTTAATAATGTGTAATTTCAGGTAACTTTCTTAATCTCAAGTATGATCAAAGTATTTTTTAAATGCCAATTATAAAAAATACAATACACTATTAATATTACATAGCCTATGTTTTTTAAATCACCCTATATTCAGTTTGGGATAATTAACAATGCACACCATAACCAAAGGCTCATCCTACAGTGGAGTCTGAATGTGCTAAGAATGAAATCTATTGGGGTTCCTGGGTGGCTCAGATGTTAAAGCGGCTGCCTTCGGATCATGATCCCAAAGTCCCAAGTTCGAGCCCTGATGAGGCTCACTGCCTTGCGGGAAGCCTGCTTCTCCCTCTCTCATTCCCCTGCTTGTGTTCCCTCTCTGGCTGTGTTTCTTTCAAATAAATAGATAAAATCTAAAAAAAAAAAAAAGAAAAGAAAAAAGAAAGAAATCTACTAGCACAATGGGAACTTAACACTTAGTCTCATTTGCAAAATAGCTTCTCTTTGCCTCAATTTATTCCAGAGTATATAGGATTAAAACAAAAATACAACCTAACTCATCCCAACAGAAAGGGGGGGTAGGGCTGGGGGAGACTGAAATTCCCTTTTGCAAAAAGCAAAGGAAGATAATTATTTCTAGGTAAAAACACACCGAAGAGCAGGATGGTAAAATAAGCAAACAGCTCAGTGATTTCCAGGGGTTGGGGATGGGTGGAGAGGGTTGACTACAAAAGCACAAAAAGGACTTTTGGGAGTGAGGCCATGGTTCTAGTTCTTGAGAGTAGAAGTGAATAAATGTTGTAACTGTCAGAATTCATAGAGGGTACTTCTAAAGAGGCTAGGTTTTACTGTATGTAAATTATACTGCCAGGAGCCTACCTTTTAAAAAGGCTATTACGTCTAAATCCATGTGCTGGGCACTGAATTAAGATGTCTAACACTCAAGTATACAATTCCCAGGTGTTCTAGATGTAATTACTAAAACTTACCAGTAAATAAGCTCAGCCTTCAGTATTTTATATATTACATATTTATATTATTTTTAAACAGCTAAAACATGAGCTAAAATTGTCACAAGATGTATTTTGCATTTACCTGAATATATATTTATAGAAAACTGTTGTGTTCTACTCTTACAAATGGACATACCAATATCTATTAAATGTTATATTTTTAAGGGTTGAATTTACTACTAAATTTTACCTCTTCTGTATTATCAATAAATTGAGGAATATAAAAGGTCATTAGATTCATTCGAGTCCCTCAGAAACACTATGAAATGTATTCCAAAAGCGTTCTTAATTGATTTCAGGAGCATCTAAGTGGCTTAGTCGTTAAGTATCTGCCTTCAACTCAGGTCATGATCCCATGATTCTGGGATAGAGTCCAGCTCGGGCTCCCTGCTCAGCTGTCTTTCTCTATGTACCAAATAAATAAAATCTTCTAAAAATTTGATTTCAGAGACTTTCAAATCTCAAATGTTAACAGGAGACTGGCTGCTTTAGAAAACCTAAGAATGTTTCAACAATTCAACTGGAAAGAAAAAAAAGATTGAATGTAAAATGGATCCTAAGATTACGCTTTAACACCTATTGATGAACACACCCTTACATTTTCCCTCTTCTTGAATATATGCAGAAATATAGACTTCTCAGCAGAAAAAACAAGTCAGTGTCATAGTCACAGCACGTGTACTTTTTACAATACTCACAGCACAAATCTTTTTCACATGTTCACTTAAGTAACAAACATCTTTCCCCACAAAAGACAAAGCTCAGAAACTTAGCAGTAAAAATTCCCAATGGAATGCCTATGCAAGCACTAAAAATTTAACAAAATAAGGCAAAATCTTTTCTCCAAAGTGTGGCGTGACACACCAAAGCACAAAGTTGTTTTTAAAAACTAGTAAAATTGAGTCAACCTGGTTTTCCTTTAAAAAATCCACTCAAATCCAGTTTTTTTTTTACAAAAATAATATTCCCTTCATTTAATTTTATGCTTCCAATTTGAATTAGGCAGGAATGGTGACACAAAGGGGTAGGAAAGCAGCAGCTGGGTTCCTCTTCAACAAATAACACAGACTGGATCTTAATCTTGCTTGGTTGGCCCAGGACCGAAGCAAACCTGTTTTTTATATCATTGAGGAATGCCAGTTTAAAACATTTAAAACTGGTCACCTGCTTGATCCACGGACACCTTCCCAGCCCCGCACAACTTAAGCAAGAAGTCCTTGTTCAACTTTCCCACTATCATTTCACTCTCTGTCGGGAAATCCATAGAAAAACATCTAGAGTTTTTTCTTTCAAAAGGACACGCATCAGTCCAGAGTTTATAGGCACAAACTAATGAAATAAATTAACCTGCTTGGGTCTGGAATGAAAATACTCAGAGCATGAAATTTCTGTTTTCTATAGTTTTCAAGCAAAGGGGTTTAGGCGGGGAGGTGGGGTGATTCTTTTATTGCTTTCAACATTACTGGTTTTCCACCCCAGGATTTCACGCAGAAAACCAGACAAATACCCATCTGGAGCCGAGGGGCACTTACCTTACAGGTGAATACCGGCCTAACGGTCTCTAAAACACGAACACGTGTTTTTCCCCCGGGAGTGGTCGCTCCGGGCCCCTGGCTCGCGGCCACGGACTGCAGAGAGTGAGCCCACCTCGCGCAGCCCACACCTCGATGGCCAACCTTTACCCGCAGCGCGGGATGCACGTCGCAGCCCGAGGCGCTTCCTCTCGCACCCCGCTCTCCAGCCGCCTCCTCTGCACCCGGGGCAAGTTTCTACGGGCGGTTCCCGCAGCTTCAGCGCTCCAGGCTACCCCGCAGCAGGGGCGCGAGCTGGGTTTCAACAGGTCGGTAGCCGCAGACACTGCCAAGACTTAACACGGAGCCTCTCCTTCCTTTTAAAGACCCGGGGCGGTGCGGGGCGGGCAAGACGCCAAGAGCCCACGTGACCGCCAAGCCGGTTGCACGGAAATCTCGGGGGGGGGGGGGGCGTGGACTCCCCCGCCTCGCAATCCACACTCACTTGCGGGAACCGGGAAGCCCCGGGGAAGAGGCGCCTCACTGGCACGCTCAGGGTGAGCCCTTCCAGCGGTCTGGGGCGGGGCCTGAGAATGTGCATTTCCAACCAGGTTCAGGGTGAAGCTGAAACTGACTGCTCATGTCCCTCAACCCCGACCCACGTGTGTCTGACAGGGGCTGGATGCTTCGGTGTCATTGAAATACAGAAATCTGACTCTGAGAATCCAGTGGTGAAACTAGAGACGCTCTGGACTTTTCCAATCCGGGGTAGCAAAAGCGGGTTCGTGCCCCTGGAGGGGCTAAGCCACGCGGCCGTGGCGAGAGATGGTGCGTGCGGGGTTCTCGGCGGCTGGCTGGGAAGGTCTTTCGCTTTAGAACAAAGATTCCAACAACCTCCTCAAACTCCCTACTGCAAAGAAGCACCTGGGGCGGAAATCCGCCTCCGCGGCGGCTGCGCCCGGCTACCCTTGGCAGCGCCTCCGTTGAGCTCTCCGCGGGCGAGCGTCCCCTGGTGGCAGCTCCAGGTCCCCAGGTCTGCGGAGTCCCCAAATTCTCCTCACCCACCTGGCAGCAGTCCACCGTGTGGGGACTACAGACCTTAGGATAGTCATTAAGAAGCACCTGGCTCTAGGGCAGCCACTGGTGGCAAAAATCGAAGGGCCAGTTACAGACGTCCCATAGCCTTTCTGGGACCCCAGTGCCACATTTGTCTCTAATTAATCATCACACTATCCATACGCACGGCATGAGGGACGTCGTTCTTGATCTGGTTGTGACTCCAGTTCTCTGATTAGGAAAGATAATAAGGGCATTTGGAGGGAAACTTGTAATGCCAGCCTCAGGTGTTGGGCTTTAGCCAAAACAGCCCAGATGACTCTAGCTGCTCCCTGGGTTTAGAACAGTGAGGCCCACAGGTAGTAAAGGCAGGCTCCACATACGGAAAGCCGCCCACTTTATAAACAGTGGTTAGGAAAACTCTCTACCCCACAACCCCCTTCAGTTTTCATTAAAGCAGAGACTCCTGGATTCTCTCAACTTGTAAGGCAGGGTTTCCAGATTTTTGAGGCAGAGAAGTTGGCTTGAGCAGCAGAGCGTGGAGCTGACCACGTTCATCTGCAGAGGACTCTAGAGAACAAGATATGCTTCTCTTTGCCAATCTCAGCTCTCCCTGTCCCCTCTCCTGGGCATCCCAGCATGTACCCAGCACCCATGTGCTCCTTCTGCCTTTGCACTGAAGAAAATTTTAAGTGATGGCTTTAAAAAATCAGTTCAATTTGGAAGTACTTACTTGTTAACAAGATACATCTGGGGGCACCTGGGTGGCTCAGTGGTAAAGCCTCCACCTTCAGCTCAGGTCATGACCCCAGGGTCCTGGGATGGAGCCCTGCATGGGGCTCCCTGCTTGGAGGGAAGCCTGCTTCTCCCTCTCCCATTCCCTTGCTTGTGTTCCCTCTCTTGCTGTCTCTCTCTGTCAAATAAATACATAAAATCTTTTTTTAAAAAAAAAGATACATCTGGAAAGGAAATTATTGGGAAGGAACTTCAGTCTTAAGCCACTAGGCAGACAAAGATCCTGTAAGGGTGAAGAAAGCTGGCACCGACCCCGTGTCTACACTGTGCCGGAGAGTGTGCTAAATATTTTCACCGCATCTCATTTAATGGGAGCTCTGTGAACTAGGTACTATTGATCTTCCTTCTCAGATGAGGAAAGTGAGGCCCCCAGAGCTACATAAAACCACAAATAGGAAGGAGTCACTAGTCCCAATGCTTTCGTTGACAACTACCACTGATTAGGCATTTAGCCATGCCCCACTTTTCTGCAGGTTATCTCATTTTGTATACCATAGGCCTAGGAGGGAAATTATATTATTAAGTATCCCCATTTTACAGTTTAGAAAATGGCCAGTCCACGGCTGAGAAAGACTGGAACCCAGGAGAGAGCCCAAAATTCTGTCCTCTTCCATACCATGAAAAGAATCAATCAGAAATAAAGATGGCTTCAATGTCAGGACACTAGGTCTCCCACAGATGAGCCCTCAAAGTCTTCGGCTACCCCCAAGATAAGCGTCTGCTCACCCCAGAACTAGAGCTGTGATGCTTCCTTCAGAGGGCATTCCACTCATGGGAGAAGCATGTTCTCTTTTTAAAGACCCTCAAACACTCACAGAACTGGTCTGTTATGCAAGGAAACCTCATTGCCAGAAATATTAAGCAGAGAATGAATGGGAGTGAGTGCATTTCCTTCTGACTCACCCTCTGGATTGAGAGAGATAATGGTACCTTAGAGATGGAAGCTTTGCTTGGTTTAATGTGGTGAGTAAGGAGTGTATTCCAAAACTAATAAGGGATTCCTGAGACAGTTAATACCAATGGCTACACTGAAAAGCATCCTGCAATCTAGGATCAAGGACAATGCCTCTGTTAGAAGATCCCTGTCTCATTTCCACCTGACTCATGACCTCCCTAAGGAAGCCCCTGCATAGGACATTGAAAGGCCTTCCTCTTCCAAAATATTCTATAACAAGGACTAAAGTCTTCACCATGCTGTCATCCTTTGGGGCTAAAGCATTGGATTGTTAAAATTCGATCATGTTGGGGTGCCTGGGTGGCTCAGTTGGTTCAGCGACTGCCTTCGGCTCAGGTCACGATCCTGGAGACCGGGGATTGAGCCCCACATTGGGCTTCCTGCTTCGGCGGGAAACCTGCTTCTCCCTCTCTCAGTCCCTCTGCTTGTGTTCCCTCTCTAGCTGTTTCTCTCTGTCAAATAAATAAATAAAATCTAAAAAAAAATTCAATCATGTTATATATGATGTATAATATTAATTTACTAACATTTGCAATTACACTAATGAGATGAGCTTACAAGATGAGTTAAATGTCACCTGGGAAAGAAAACAAAGGAGGTTAGCAGTGGACAGGTACATTTTTGCTGTAGGAGGAAAGAAAGACTCTCCATCTGGATGCCCCTTCCTCATCTTTTCATCCATCATTTCTGTCCAATCAAGTCCTACCAGCCCAAAGGCAAGAGCCTAAGTGAAGACAGAGACAGCCCAACAGAATGTGCACACTGATGCCCTCACAGTGCTCTCCTGCCATCCACACCGCCTGCTCGGGGATTGTACAGTGCACATCTTATATCTCTGGCTTCCCCCACTGTGGCATCATACCCGCCACACCCACCTCGTTCAACCCAGACATTCAACAAACATCTGCCGAAGGCTTCAACTTGGAAAGAACAGAGGGCTATGGGAGAGATGTTCTGTAGGAAACATCCCATTCAGCGGCAAATCAAACAAAAGCTTGTGGAAGCCAAGAAATTGAAAGTTGATGTGGAGGGGAGGAGTTCTACAAATCCTGGGGTGCCCCAGGGGGATGACTTTGGATTGTCGCTCTTTCTCCTCTGAGCCTGAGGCCCACTGGGAGGATTTAAATCCTGGGATGCTCTGACCTGCTCCAGAGGATAATAGGACAGGCTCGCTCTTCCTGATCAGCGATTATAAATTGGTCTGTTTTAAGAGGATCTGGGAGATTTAACCTTAAACTTAGGGAACTACTGAGATAGAAGGGAAAGCCTCGTTGCTCCTGCACTGACACCTTCATTCAGAGGTGATGGATTGGAGAGGTGGGATTCCTAATGCAATATGTCAGGTTATTTCAGCTGCTCACAAATCAAGGTTTGTAAAATAAAATTTGATATTTGAAAATTGGATTCAGGTAGACAGAGCTTTTTAGGATCAGGTCTTTTGTGGGAATAAAACTGAATGTAATATTTGTGAACATAATATATTATGTGCCAACCCAGGCACCACAGGGGACAGGCTTACCCAAGGTTGGCTCATTTTTATTTTATTTAATCCTCATTATTTCCCTTTGGCTGTCCCTGCTTTTCAGATAGGGAAACAGAGCCTTAGAGAGATGACGTTTTGTAAGATCATCATTGTGCACATGGCAGAGTATTCTGTTCTACCCACCTGTGAATCCTCTGCTTTCTCCTCTGTTGTAACTGGGATGTTTTTCCTACTTGTTGTGTAAACTGCCACAAATGTGTCCTGTAAAGCATAGATATTACTGAATGAAATCTTGTCAAGTTCTTGTCTAGGCATGACCATCTGTGTGCATATTTATATACTTTTATTCTTTACTACATGGGTTTGACTGAACCCCTTGGCAAGGCGGCCAAGGACATAAGCAGCAAAGTAGCCTCAACCTGGTATCCAAGTGCCCAGGCCACAGGTCAGGTTACTCTGACCTGCAGCTGAAATGAACCCCTTGGGCGGCTAGCGTGTGTAGCCAAATCCTTAATGTCACCTTCATCTGTCTCCGTCTTGGTCTTTGACATTTGCAAACATACAGTCAAATAAGTTTTTGTCCTATCTACTGCTCCTTGAAGGTACTTAAATTCCACACAAACCTCTTGCATAATTTGTTTCTAATTTGTATCCATTTGAAATCAAACAACATGAAGAGTATATGTTCCTATCCTGCGCCCCAGCTGTGATTGAAGCAATTCTCTCTAGAAGGAGCAAAGAAACTCACCCCTGGAGGTCACTGGCAGGAATGTGAATACCCCCGTTGAGAAAGAAAATGTTAAGCAACTGTTAGAAGTGGTGGCCAATTGTAATATGTAATTTGACAAATGACTCCAGTGCAATTCTGGAAATGAAGCTTCTCTACCTCTTCTGGCCCAGAATAAAGTAATATTAATAACAGGTCAGACATTGTAATAGTCCCAGATAGAAGGTCAAAAAAAATGGTATATAGACAGAAATGACTCAAGAGGCCACAGATTCTAATAAGATTGTCTGCTTTCACAGAGTTTAGAATTTAAAAAACTTGAAGTTTTTTCTACTTCTCATAAATGTATTTGACATTTTCAAATTCTTTGTTCATATCATGGAAAGTTACTAGAAATGTCTCATATTGTCAAATGCACATCGCATTAATGGCTTTTGTAAAAATTGTTGACCCCATCCTTTTTGTACAGAGTGTTCACGTATATCATTGCCTGATCTGATGAGTCTAACCAGAGATGGGAAGTCTTCATGATCCAAACTCCCTTTTTCCTGGGAATTACAGCCAGGAAATTAACTTCTCCAAGCAGTTTATATAGCTACTGAGGGGTTGCCGATGTTCTCCCGCATACAAGAATCCCTACAGTTTCCCTTTTTTTCTCTTCTTTAAACATCTCTATGTTTTTGTTTTTGTTTTTCTGTCTATCCAGGCAGTTTGCTCACTAATCTGTTTTTCCTGGCTCTGCCCACATTCAGGCCAGATGCTTCTCAGCCTGCTCCCATCCACCATACTCTTCCATCCACCAGCCACAGCTTATTAAGTAGGCTGCCATCCTAGGTCGACATTGGCTTTTACAATTAACACAGCACACACAAGGCCATGTTATGCTTTGATTTCACACCCGCTCTGTGACAAGAATTTTATCCCCATTTTGCATGTAAGGAAACTTCAGTGAGTTCGCTAGATTTACACTTACAGGAACCCTAGTCATCTGACTTGTTTTGTACATCCATACCTGCCCCTCTGTTCCTGCCTGCTATGGTGGGGGGAAGTCGGGGGTTCTAAGGGTCCACCGTGCTGCTACTATCTTTGGGCTTATGTCCCTTGACCCCACCCACCCCTTCCCTTTACCCTTCCCACTTTATCTCAATCTAAAATACCATTCAAGGGAGAAAATCATTGAGAACTTTTTTTTTTTAAAGAGAGAGAGAATGTGCATGTGAGTCAGGGGGAAGGCAGTTGGAGAAGGAGAGAATCCTAAGCAGACTCCACACTCAGTGTGAGCCCAACTAGGGGCTCGATCTCATGATGCTGAGATCATGCTCTGAACAGAAATCAGGAGTCAGACATGTAACCAACTGAGCCACCCAGGTGCCCCTTATTACAACTTCTTTAGTTATTTTTACTTTAAAGTTATTCTGACACTCAGCGTTACATTTACTCTTTCATAAAACACTTGTCTTTGAGACTGTTTCTTACCCTTCTGCATTTATCTCTCTCTGAGAATGCCCTCTTAAGGCTGAAAAACAGTAATGCCCAACAACTTGTAAACACTTTATCCACCCTATTTCAGGTAATCCTCAAAACAATCTCACAACAGAGGCACTATTTGTGTTCCTGCCTAGCAAATGAGAAGACTGGGGCTCAGAAAGTTTAATTTGCCAGGTATCACACAGCAAGTAAGAGTAGAGGGTTCCCACCAGATCTGTTTCACAGCAACACCCATTCTCTTTAAACTGCTGATCTTCCAAAGGCTTTATATCCAAGAAATGATCAGCAGTGCCTGTTAAAAATGATCAGAGACAAGTGAATGGTGGAGATGGGGAATTTTGTGGACATTCAGAGGATTCCCTGCATGTTTGGGTTCCTCTTAGAACTTAACCCCCAGAGCTTGTTTCCAGAGCTGGCTGAATTTCAGACATGGAAGGTACCCATCTCCCAAGGGGGGGCTTCTTTGAATTCTGCAGGTGCCCAGGCCTGGCATTGTGTCCTCCCCTCGGCATCCCTCATTCTGGCCAGCTACTGGAAGCTGCTTTGGGCACAGGACTTCTACAGAGCTGACGGAGAACACACAGCCACCACGGCAGGATGGATCCCCGCCACTTTGCTGATGTAGGCCCCTGAACGCTTTTCTGGCCTCTTTGATCTTTGGTAAAATAAGAACACAAGAACATCCTGCACAAAGTAGTGGTAGGGTGAGCTGTAACCTGTCTGATGCCTGGCAGATTCTCCATACAGGACGGCTTTAAAAATCCCGGCAGTCCCTGGAATAAAGGGCTTCCCAGGTGTGGGAAGACTTGGCCGAGGAGGCAGCAAAGAACAGTTGTGGTGGTTAGAGAGGTTTGGGCTCTAAGGGTGGGGTCCAATTGTGAAGTGAGTCCCAGGGACATAGAGCCCAAGGTAAGGCTGATTTAAAGCAGAGTTTTTCCACATTCCTGGATCATGAGTCACCTGAGTCACTTATTTAGACTATGGATTCCCAGGCCCCTCATCCCCTAGCAGACTCTGAACCAAGGAAAGATCCTGGGCACGCACATTTTCTACAACCCACCAGGCGATTTTATGATCAGGGAAATTTGGAAAACATTGCTTTAAAATGTTCAAACTGCGGGGCGCCTGGGTGGCTCAGGTGGTTAAGCAACTGCCTTCGGCTCAGGTCATGATCCCGGAGACCCGGAATCGAGTCCCACATCAGGCTTCCCGCTCAGCGGGAAGCCTGCTTCTCCTTCTCTCACTCCCCCTGCTTGTGTTCCCTCTCTGGCTGTGTTTCTCTCTGTCAAATAAATAAAATCTTTAAAAAATAAAAATAAAAAAAAAATTAAATAAAATGTTCAAACTGCTTAGATGTCCACTATATAATGGAATCTGTGTAATAGGTGATTTATCATCCCCATCTTATAGAAAAGGTAACTAAGACCCAGCAAAGCTCAGCAGTGTGCCAAAATCTGTTGCCACTGGCTCAGGAGGGCTAAATACTCAGGAGAGTTAAATACTCAAGGAATTTGCAATTCAATTGTTAAACCAATCACAGCTTGCAATCTGTCATGGTAAGTAGTTACACTGTGGATTTCTCTTGCCCAGAGAGGAGCCTAAGGGTGCTGTTTCCTTCAGAGCACAGGACGCTGACTGATGTGAACACTTCTCAGCTATTCTCTGGGTTTTGGTTAATGGGTCACTCTGAATACTGTATTATCTTTTTCTTTAGGGAATCCATAAGTACTACACTTCACAAGACTTCTTTTTTTTATAGAACTGGTTTGCTAGCACACCACCTAGCAAAAGTAACTAGTCTTGTGGTTAGTAACTGAACCAAGTAACCAAGTTCACCTGTGTCCTTACTACTGCTCCAGGTGTTTGGGTCCAAACATTTTTCTCCTCTTGCAATTAACATCCTTTATCATCCCTAGCATCTCCAGTCCTAGACAGATTTATTAAGGGCTCAAATTCTACAAAGGACCACCTGCTATGGAATTGGTTCAGATTTTCCAGTCAGAGGATCTGAGCATTGGCTTTACACAACAGGGTTATGTCTCCCTCTAATGGATAGGAAAGAATAAGACAAGTAAGATTTCTATTTGTTGTTGAATCAGAAGGTTGTGTATAATTTATCTCTATTTGTGTGATATGTGTAACACGTGGTGAAACAATATATAGTAATTTATTCAGCTAATTTCCAAGAGAAACACAAAAATGTCCTTTTGTTTTCATTCACTCAATATTTCATTCATTATTTATCATTTACTTGACTACGTGTCAGATGCTGAGGTGTATAGCTATGAATGACACCACACAAAGGCAAAGAATGAGAAAACTCATGATATGAAAGATTGCCAAAATATATAAAGGGAAAAAGCCATAGTATAAGCAGTATGAATATAACATTTGTTTAGAGGCACCTGGGTGACGGGGTGGATTAAACGTCCAACTCATGATTTCAGCTCAGGTCATGATCTCAGGGTCCGGGATCGAGCTCCATGTCATGCTCCATGCTCAGCTGGGAGTCTGCTCCAGCATTCTCTCTCTCCCCCTCCCTCTGCTCCTCCCCCTGCAGGCTCTCTCTCTCTCTCTCTCTCTCTCTCTCTGAAATAAATAAATAAATCCTAAGAAAAATAAAACATAAAAAAATCATTTGTTTAAAAGGAAGGAGAAAGAATACACACACGCCAACTCACAGAAAATATTTCCAGAAATATACACAAAAAAAACAACTAACTCGGGGCGCCTGGGTGGCTCAGTTGGTTAAGCGACTGCCTTTGGCTCAGGTCATGATCCTGGAGACCCGGGATCGAGTCCCACATCGGGCTCCCTGCTCGGCGGGAAGCCTGCTTCTCCCTCTCTCACTCCCCCTGCTTGTGTTCCCTCTCTGGCTGTGTTTCTCTCTGTCAAATAAATAAAATCTTAAAAAAAAAATTTAAAAAAAAAACTAACTCTATTGGTTTCCTTCTAGAAGGGAAAGAAGGATATCTGGAAAATAGAGGTATGAGAGAGTTTTCATTGTACTCCTTTTATATGTTTTTAATTGCAAACCATGTGAAGGTATGTCCTAATCAAAAATAAACATTGGCAGGGGCGCCTGGGTGGCTCAGTCATTGAGTGTCTGCCTTTGGCTCAGGTCATGATCCCGGAGTTCCAGGATGGAGCCCCACATAGGGCTCCCTGCTCAGCGGGGGGCCAGCTTGCTTCTCCCTTCTCACTTCCCCTGCTTGTGTTCCCTCTCTAGCTGTGTTTCTCTGTCAAATAAATAAAATCTTTAAAAAATTTTTTTAAATAAACATTGGAAATTAGCAAAGCAGAAATGAATGAGGCAGGTCCTGTGTTCAGTTACTTGGGAGGAAATTTACATACACGTTCAATAACCATGTACAGAAGCATGCACAGTCTGAAAGTGAGCAGTGAGGAGATGCTTGCTCTAACTGGATGGGGAGAAGACATGGAAGCAGGACAGTTCATTAGAGGCCAGGTCAAGGAGAACCTTCTATGCCATGCTAAAGGGCTTTCACCTTATTCTGTAGGCAACAAGCCATTCAAAGACTTTAACAGGAAACTAACAAGCAAATTCACATTTTAAAGGATCATTCCAGGAGCGCCTGGGTGGCTCAGCCAACTGTTTCTGCCTCTTGGTTTCATCTCAGGTCATGATCTTATGGGTCTTGAGATCAAGCTCAGTGGGGAGTCTGCTTGAGGATTCTCTCCTTCTGCCCCTCCCCCTCAACTTGCGCATACTCTGTCTCTTTCTCTAAAATAAATAAATCTTTTTAAGAAATAGTAATAAAATAAAGGATTATTCCAATGGCAATGTGGGGGCAAGACAGAGGCAGAGACAGACTGCTTTTCAGTAACTTTCCTGCTTCAAAGACCTATTTTCTAAAGCCAGAATGCCTCAGCATAAGAACAGAAATAGGCTTGGCTGAGTCTAGGTTAAAGACAATTTATGGAATCTATTCAGATTACTTGTTCATGGTCTACAGAGGAGAGTAAATTATCCAATAACTGTAATTTACTTACAGTATACTAGACACATTAGTAGGTACTTACTGAATGCCATCTCACTCGTCCTTGCGATAATCCTATAAACTAGGTCCAAGTATGCTGCTAAATTTTACAGATGAGAAGACTGAAACTCATATAAGTTAACAGCTTGCCCAAGGTCAAATAGCTCAAAAACATCAGATGCATTTGAGCCCATCTGTCTCATTCTACAGCTTGTGTTTTCAAGTATCAGCATACACAGGGTCCCCTCCCTCTGAACTGTTCAACCAAACCCTCACTCCCTCTCATTGCCAAATCTGACTTCTAAAATATTCCCCTTCCCAAACCTCTTGCACTGTTGGTGGGAATGCAACCTGGTACAGTCATTCAGGAGAAGAGTATGGACATTCTTCAAAAAGTTACAAATAGAACTCCCCTACAATCCAGCAATTGCACTACTATGTATTTACTCAAAGGATACCAAAATACAGATTTGAAGGGGTACCTGCACCCTGATAGTTATAGCAGCATTATCAACAATAGCCAAACTATGGAGAGCCCGAATGTCCACCGACAGATGAATGGATCAAGAATATGTGGTGTAGGGGTGCCTGGGTGGCTCAGTTGGTTAAGTGCCTACCCTCCCCGCTCCTATTGTGCTCACCTGCTTTTTCCCTCTCAATCAAATAAATAAAATCTTTTTTAAAAAAAAAGATGTGGTGTGTATACACAATGGAATATTACTTAGCCATAAAAAAGAATGAAATCTTTCCACTTTCAACAACGTGGATGGATCTAGACTGTATTATGCTAAGTGAGATAAGTCAGCCAGAGAAAGACAAATGCCCTATGATTTCATTCATATGTGGAATTTAAGCAACAAAACAGATAAACATAGAAGAAGGGAAGGAAAAATAAAAGATGAAAACAACCATTTGTTTGTTTTTAGATTTTTTTATTTATTTGTGAGAGCGAGTGCTGAGAGGGGAGGTCAGAGGGAGAGCTCCCTGTGGAGCTAGAAGCCTGATGCAGGACTTGATCCCAGGACTCCAGGATCATGACATGAGCTAAAGGCAGTGGCTTAACCAATTGAGTCACCCAGGTACCCAACCATAAGAGACTATTAATGATAGAGAACAAACTGCGGACTGAGGCATGGGGGGGGGGCTAAATGGGTGATGAGTACTAAAGAGGGCACTTGAGATGAGCACTGGGTAGTGTGTGTAAGTGATGAATCACTGAATTTTACTCTTGAAACCAATATTGCACTGTATGTTAACTAGAATTCAAATAAAAATTAAAAATAAATAAGATGAAATAAAATGTTCCCCTTCCTTCCAGCAGCCCTAAGCAAAAATGGCAGAAAGAGCAGTTTTTCTCCTTCTCATTGCCTCTCCCAACTGCATCCTGCATCCCCTCATCTCCTCACTTCCCCTCATCTTCATTTAAACTCACCCCATCTCCTTCCCACCTCCCCTCATCTCTTCCACCTCTCTTCATTTCCCTCCCACTTCCCTTCTCCCCTCACCTCCTTCCACCTTCCCTCATCTCCCTCCCACCACCTCTCATCTCTATCTCATCTCTCATCTCCTTTTCATCACCCCTCATCTCCTTCCCACTTCCCCTCATCTCCATCCCACTTCCCCTCATCTCCTTCCCACT
>PITA01015912.1:0-48408 GCA_004023965.1 Spilogale gracilis
GACCCTTGACAGTCAAAAGAGAAAAAAGCCATGAGACAGAGAGAGACTGAGAGCCGACTGAGAGACTGAGAGACAGAGAGATAAAGGCAGAGGGCCTGCGAGGAAGCAGCAAGAGAGCCTTAGAGGAGAGAGCAGGAGAGCTGGCAAACAGACCTCCCGGCTCAGGTGTGTTTTTGGCCGCCGACACTCATCATCCTGCTCGACCCCACCTTTTTCCCCTGGCTGGACCAGGGGAGAAACCCCAAACCTCGTAGCCCAGGAAGGAGCTACACACTTGGAGTCGATATAAGGCAGAATATAAGACTTATTCCTAAAGAGATCTCCTTTCCCTTCCCCAACTGCAACTCTTCAGAAGACAGTTTTCTAAGGAGTGCTTGGAGGAAAAAGTTATCCAGGGCCGCCAAGTCAGTGCAATGCGGGGAAATCATGGTGCAAGGACGACCGGATATCTGCATGCAAAAGAAAAGAATGAATCTGGGTCCTTACCACACGGAAAAATAAACTCAAAAAGATCAAAGGCCTAAATGTATGAGCTAAAACTATCACACTCTTAGAAGAAAACATAAGTATATATCTTCATGACCTATTTATGCAATGGTTTCTTAGATATGACACCAAAAGCATAAAAGATAAAAAAAAAAATAAACTGGATTTCATCAAAACTAAAATCTTTTTTTAAAAAAAAGATTTTATTTATTTGACAGAGAGAAACACAGCTAGAGAGGGAACACAAGCAGGGGGAATGAGAGAGGGAGGAGCGGGCTTCCCACCGAGCAGGGAGCCCGAGGCAGGGCTCAATCTCAGGACTCTGGGATCATGACCTGAGCCAAAGGCAGCCACTTAATGACTAAGCCACCCAGGTGCCCCAAAACTAAAAACTTGTGCGCTTCAAGAAACCCAATTTGAAAATGCGCAAAGGATTTGAATAGACATTTCTCCAAAGACAGTATCAAATGGCCAACAAACACATAAAAAGATGCTCAGTATCTTCAGTCTCCAGAGAAGTGCAAAACAACACCACAGTGAGACAACACTTCACACACAAGGATGGTTCTAACCAAAAACACAGATAGGAATGATGGTTGGCACTGCTGGTGGGAATGTAAGATGGGATGGCTGCTGTGGGAAAACAATTAGAATTCCATTCTCAGTAATCTACTGAAGAGAGATGAAAACATGTTCATGAAAAACCTAAATGAATATTTACAGCAGCATTATTCACAGCCGAAATGCAGAAAGCCCAAATGTCCACCACCTGATGAATGGATTAAAGAATGTGGTATATCCATTCAATGGGATATTGAGTCACAGAAAGAAATGAAGTACAAATACATGCTGTAACACAGACGAGCCTTAAGAATGTTATGCTGAGTGAAAGAAGCCAGACACAAAAGGCCACATACTGTATGATTCCATTCATATGAAATGTCCAGAACAGGCACATCCACAGAGATGGAAAGTGGATGAGTGGTGGTCAAGGGCTTGGAGGGAATGGGAAGAGCCAGCATGACTGCCTAAGGATACAGGATTTCATTTCTGGGGTGATAACAGCATTCTGCAGTTACATTGTTGTAATGGTTGCACAACTCTGTGAATATACTAAAACGCACTGAGTTGTATACTTCAAATAGGTGAATATTATGGTAAGTGAATTATCTCAATTAAAATGTGTACAGAACCCTTTCCATACAGTGGCTTGCTTGGTTGCTTAGAATATTCAATAGTTTACCAAAGAAATAAGATTTCAAAAGATATCTGAATAAAATATTTTAAATTAGGATGGGAGACAGCAAGTCCAGATACCTGGTGGAGATCGAGTGAAAAGAGGAGAGAAGGAACCACGTGTGTGTGCGTGTGCGTGTGTGCTGCTTGAGGAAGGGACATGCTCTTCACCGGCTATTGGAAGGAGCAGGAGGAAGACGCAAAAATTTCACTTTAAAAGTGAAAGATTTCTTCTGAAACAGGAAGCAATCAACCCATTACTTTCCAGGTGCTGCTCTAGTTTGTTTGCAATACCACCATTTATGTTAGGAGGCCTTCATTTATTTTTCATGTATGCAGGGCAGAACTTCCTTAGCTCTGCATCTGTGCTGTGGATTTGGGGGCCTCTTGCCATGTGTAGCTACTGAGCACTTTGAATGTGGCTAGTCCAAACTGAGATGTGCTGAGGGTGTAAACTACAGAACAGATTTCTTTCCTTCCTTCCTTCCTTCCTTCCTTCCTCCCTCCCTCCCTCCCTCCCTCTCTTTCTTTCTTTCTTTCTTTTTTAAAGATTTTATTTATTTGACAGAGAGAAACACAGCCAGAGAGGGAACACAAGCAGGGGGGAGTGAGAGAGGGAGAAGCAGTCTTCCCGCCGAGCAGGGAGCCCGATGTGGGACTCGATTCCGGGTCTCTGGGATCATGACCTGAGCCGAAGGCAGTCGCTTAACCAACTGAGCCACCCAGGCACCCCCAGAACAGATTTTTATAGGAACGTAATAGGAACCACATTTGTAATTTTAAACTTTATAGCAGCCACATTTAAAAAAGTAAAAATAAAATAAAAAAGTAAAAAGGAACAGGTGAAATTAATTTTAAGAATATATTAAATCTAACCCACTCTATTAAAAATATTATTTTACTGCATCAGCAATATAAAGGTGTTAATGAAGGAAGGGAAATTGACAGACTGGGTAATTTATCACTTACAAGTAGAACTATGACCACATCACGTTTCTTCAGTAAATCTCTCACCACACGCTTAGTCAGGGTGTCCGCCCATGCATGGGCCTATGCTCTGTTTCTTTAGCTTCATGTTCATGTTACTAGAGCCCAACTTACATGAGCAAAACCTGATTCCTTAATTCCACCCATAAATGATCAGGAATTATGTAGAAGTCTGGCAAAACAAATAGCTACGCCACAAGAGTAGCGGGAAGGGCAGTTGTCAGGAAGCTATGTCCCCTGGACTGATGCTCCAACCGTATCACACACTTGCCATTGTGTAAGCAAATAAAATCTATGTTTAGCACATTTCTGTGCCCAACGTTTCAGGACCGCTTGGGGTCCATCCAGATCTGTGGGGGTGGCAGGTGCATACCGCGGAGGAATGTGAGTTTATCTTAAAGCAACCTCAGGGCCACTAGCAATAGAAATTCTAGGGCCAGAGCAGTAAATGCCCACCTCCCACCAGGATGACTTCTCTGAGCATGTGAACAAATAGCAAAGCTCGCCTGTGCCACTTTCACATTGCACGGAAGGTACGCTACTAAGAATTATCATTTTTATTATTTTACAGTTGACTTACGTGCCCTTGTTTGTTTGGAGACAAATGGACCACTGGATCCTGCCGCATTAATCTCCCACTGGGGCTCTCTCGGAAAGCAGGCAGTACCTTCGATACTGCTGGGAGATGGCACGTTGGCTCTGGAATACAGCACAGGACATCATGCGACAGGCGCTCAACAGGTCCGAGCACATGTTGACAAATGAAGACGACTTGCCACTGCATCTCTCAGGTCACTGACCAGCAAACTCTGAATCTCAGCGACAAGCTTGTTGAGAGTTTACACAATAGACAGCATGTCAGAAACTAAGTGGCTGATGGGCGAAGCTGGCAGCTGGTGACAGTGTGTCACGTCACACACAGTAGCAGAGCCAAGGGCCACCAAACCAAAGGCCATGAACAACGCGGCAGAGTTAGGACTCAACTTCTGGTTTTGGGGAGAAGTTGACACTATATGGATTCAGTTTATGCAATTCATTCATTGCCAAGTGTGGCTAACCTAGCTCGGTCTACATTACCTAGACAGGCACAGATGCAATCACATGTTACTTACCAGGACACTTTGGAAATATTTTACCTGTATATTCATGCTGCCCGAGGACAAAAGAATTGAAATCCTGAGGTCCTCTATAACTGTAAGCTAAGCACAACAGAAAAGACACACAGCAACTAGTTTACTTAAGACAATTGCTTCCTTTTGGACTCCAAGCCGGCGTTCAAGGTGGGGTTCCAAAGGTAAAAGGTAAGCGATTTAGCTTCTTTAACATACTGATAGCTAACAGCAACAGTTCTGGACTTCTGCAACACCATTCCTAAACATCCTCCTTTACTCTCTCAACCACCTCCAAAAGCAGAGGCAGAAAAACTAAATCTGCTGAGATGGGTGAGCCAATTAAGCTCAACTCCTCATTTTCCACCAGGGCACCAATGTGTCACATGTGAGGTACAGAGACAGGTGGGTCTGGCTAACAGATAAAAATCTCCTCAGCATTTTCACTCAGTGACCTGAAAGTCAGTGGAGAATTATTCTTATAAACTGAGTGTATCAAGGTCAGCGCCCGAAAACTCAATGTACAGTGCAATGAGCAATGAGAACGGAATAATTATTTTTCTTGATTTCTCTCTAGAGTGGCTTAGACAAACCAACCCCCAGATTCCGCCTGATGTTCCAGTTAGAGAAAGCAAGGTTAGTCCTCTGGAATGGTAGAATTCAAGAAATTAGAAAAAAAAAATTTAGCATTTTATTTGAAGCCTTTGATTATGGATGGACAAAGGCCATCAGTTGGTGAAAAGGCTTCTCTGGCAGGCTCTGGGGGAAAAGGAAGGCAGGGAGGGAGGGAGGGAGGAAACAAAATGGTGTATCTTACTAAAAGGATGAAAAATTTGTTAAAAAGACTCACTGATATAATTTCTGAGTCTCGTCTATTAAGAGTGGAATGCCACCAAATGAGAGTAGATGCCAAGCAAAAAGGACTGGAGGGAGGTTTAGACGAAAGAATGAATATGGGTCTAGGACGCACCTTATAATCACCCTCTCCAGTCCCAAGAGACGCTCGTGAGCTCCCGTGAGTGGGAACCAGGGCGCGGAGCACTGCACAAAGCCCCCGTTCGTGGCTCTGCTCAAAGCCTGCACTAGGTGCCAAAAAAGGCTGCTAAAGTCATGTGGAAGAAGGGATCCTTTTCACATGTGTCATTCCCATCTCAACAGTATCAAACACGTGGGATTAAAAACATTCTGTCAAGAGCAGAACAGCAGATCAGAAAATGCTCAGGTTTTCTATATTGGGGGCGGGTGCCATGAGAGCGGGTAATGACAGATGGCTCGGGTAACAAGGCACATCTCACTGAAGTCACTCCAACAAAGTAGATCTTCTGAACCTGAGAATTCTATTTCTCTTCCTCACTTCTTGGCTTATTAGCTAAATATGTCTCCATTCCTTTCTACGTTCATAGTTATTAGTACATTTACAGGGGAATAGTCATCGGAACACAGCAAAACAATGTATTTGCAAAAAAGAAAGAAAAAGATGGGTCTTTGCCTTAAAAGTTTACCTTTTTCAGCCCTGAAGTTTCCTTCTTTTTACCCCACACGGGTGGTAATGCTACTAGAGATAGGATAAAGGGGGAAAAACAAAACCCAGCCCACAGACCAGATTCAGGTCCCCGCTGGGTCAGCAGTGTTGACACTAAATCCCAGGCTACTGTTTTGAGACTCAGTCTTGTTCCATGGCAAGACTTCATGGTATTAACAAGTGTCATGGTGTCACTGTGGCACAGCTCCATGTACAGTAAGGGCTGTGCCGGAAATCCAAGCAAAGGCTCCCCAGTGCGAATTCTCACCATCCCGCTGTTCTGTCCTGCTAAGACCTGTCCTCAGCTCACAGCTGAATAGCAGAGCGGGGGACGAGCACAGGCAGGAGGAGGCCATCCTAACCACACCACAGATGGGCCCACACGGCAACTGCGTCTTCCTTCCCCCCTGTACGTTTAATTTTTGTTTGTTTTTTCAAACTTGACACTAAGAATACCAACGGATCTCCGGGGCACTTAGAGTGGGCACCGACAGACAAGGGCTGAGGGAGACACTCAGGACACAAGGGGCTTGGCGGTGCGGCACTTTAATCTCGGTGATGAAAAGAATACCTATACCCTTTCTATGTTTAAACGGGGGCTGGGGGGTCACTTAGAATTCTTTGATTTCTGTCTCAGGTCTTATTTGCTGCCCTCACTCATACATAATTGAACTAAGACTTAATGCTCCCTCACAGGGATTAACCAAGGCTGTATTCTATCACAGGATGCTTTTCTGACGTCATCGAGAGGTGGCCAACGTGCTGCTTGTAGGAATCAGTTACTTACCCATTTGGTCAGCAATGCTCTCCTCACTTCTCTGCCAGCTGGGCGTGGCCTTCCCGCTGCCGCTGAGGTCTGACTGGGTGTTCTGCCTGTCGATGGAGGCTGGCGACCTCCGGCTGACTCCAAACCTGTGGCGATTCCCCCCAAACACAGGCGAAGACATCAGGGACCTCGCCCAGAAGGGGAAGACAGGTCTCAGGACAATGAACTATACTCTAACGAAGGCACCTGCCTGCCCGTGCTTGTGCATGTGAGCTCGGGGGCCGAAACCATGAGTCACGGTCAGCACACATCACTGTTCAAGGAAGGGATGCATGCTCAGTACATATACTGTGGACGAAGGCTGGGGACATTAGCCTTGAGCTAACCCAAGAAATATAGAATAAGAAAACGCAAACATTCTAGCCCACGTGGAGCCAAGCTCACATTCTTGTTCACGGGCAAAGGAAAGATTTCACTGTCCTCGTGTTCCTTGTCTATCTTCTGACTGGATACATCAGGGGTTTTATTTAACTCAGTAATCTGCTGAATCATTAAGTCACTCATTCTTGGCGCCAATATTTTCTGAACGTGTGCTCTAAGGTTTGAAAGACAAAGATCGCTATCATTTACATTACAGAGTGACCACTTTTGAGATGTCTAAATTTTAAATTGCCTTTGTGAATGGCAATTTGGAAGTAGGTAAACTGGCATACATAAAGGCAAATGTCTATTTCTGGAAAGAACTGTTAGCTATTTAAGGAGCCAGTTTTATTTTACCCTGGGTAGAATAATAATATATATCTAATTAAAACATATGTCTTGATTAGCAGTATTGGCAGATAGCCCGGGAAAAAGGGCCAGAGTGTAAAACTCAGACTCATGTGGACATTTATACGTTTGTGTGTGGTTACCAATGAGCTTATGAGTAATTGATATGATAAAAGATCAACAGAGCCCAACTGATTGACGCTTATGACAGTGTTTTATTTGCTACAGACCAATAAATGCATGGGGAGACCTGGCAGGCGGTGCACTGGAAAGAGTGGGAGACGAGGAGGAGGAAGGGCTGGAGTCAAGTTCCAGCCCCCTACCCAAAGTCCCTTGAGTTTTATCTCCATTTCTTTTATTTGTAAAATGGCAATTCTATTTTATGGATCGGGAAAGAAAAATCTATACAAAAGCATTTGCAAAGCAGAGAAGGCTGTAACATTAACCTCTAACTCAAACATCTCCCTAAATTACTTCTGCACAATGACAATTGTTTATAAATTCAATCACAAGCCTCCCTAAACAAAGTTACCTCCCTTATGATAAAGAAATCTGATTTATCAAAGTTTCAGGGAAAGGTGCTCTTTAAAAAAACAACACAGTGGTTCCTACAGACTGTGTTTGGATTTCAGTTCTGCCTCTCCTGTAAGTTGATCCAAACATCTGGAAGAAAATGACTAAAACTGTTTGCATATTTGTATGTATTTATTACTTGATGCAATGATGCTTATTTTCATTAACAATGACAACTAGAACGGGTGGTAGGAGTGAATCACTATGATCTTTGCCATATCCTCCCTAGGTAGGGTCCTTGTTTAGCTCAAGAATAGTAAATGTCCCCCAACTGGCCCTATGATTTTATTTTAAATTTGCAATAAATGAAGACTTTTCCAAAAAGGCACAGAGATAAAAGTTAGACATGGGTTCAATCTTGCTTTTCCTTTTAGATAGCAGTGGAAACCAAAGACAACTTTAAAGCTTCAGGATTTAAAGTCGAATGCTCTTCTGGCTATCTGGTTTTAAATGAATGATAAAGCAAGGCTGTTCTTCAATCGTGCCTTGAGAAGCATGCACCATCGGGGTGGCACAAGGCTTGTTCAGGGACTAGGGACTCTCATGTGCCAGTCCACGGCTGCAGACCATGCTCATGGCCTTTCCTCATCATGGGCTGGAAACTTCTCTACAACTTTCCTTTCTTGGTCTCAGTGGTCCTCAGGGACAAGCTTCCTCCCTCGTGGAAGAGTGCTGGAAGGAAGCTACAGTGGCCTGCCTCCGTCTCGTCTTCAGGCTGTGGGCCCTCCATTATGCTTCTGGACACAGTCTCCAAGCTCCTCATTCACCCAGTCCATCCCTCCCTCTGGCCATATTGACTCGTCAACAGCCCTCAAGCATGTGGCCCGAACATAAATCTCCCCAAGGACAGTAGAACAAACCCTATGTCTTTTCAACAGTGTTGCTTTCCACTTATCTCTTGTGGCCATCCTCAACTTGTGCAGGTGCCTTTCTCCCCCACCTGCGTGAAACAGGCATTATCAGTCACCCTGTTAAATTTCACCTCTCAACCCATCTGAGTGGTCTCAGCATCCTACACCAGGGGGCGCACAGGCAGATACTGGGCCCACTAAAGCAGAGGGAGGACGAGAACTGAGATTACATTTAAGGACAACAACCATGTCCTGCTCTGATCTACTGGTATTACCCCACGCTTCCAAGCTTCTTGAAGTTGAGCAGGACTGAGTTTGCTGTGGACCATGTACAGTCCTGCCTCACCGTCAACGGCATATGCGTACGCGTACGGGGCTATGTTGTAGAGCAGACGGGATCATCTTTCTCTTGATAAGGGTAACTTCAGAATTCAACCTGGCCCACTGGCAATGCATGGGAGACAGTGCCCAGTCTCCTACATCACTGCAGGGAAAAACTGCCTGGGGTTCAGAGAACACTGTATCATTATCTTCTTGTCAAAGGTCAGCCCAGGTAAAAAAAGATGTTATACAGTATGGCCAAAAATTACTGGGTAACCTCACCAATACCGGAAAAACCCTCAATATCACCTACAGTAGAGTAGGGCTGCTGTTACGTATCAGGTTCAATAATTAAAAACACTGCAGGATGGGCACAGGAACTACATTTCTGACATTCACCAAGATACTCAGGTTTCAGCTAATATTTTTGGTGAGCATTTCAAGCGTATCACGGGCACTAGAAAACAATGCTTTTGTTGCTGTTAGCTCGTTTGTTTTATTGCTGTACTAACACTGAAGTTGTAGTGAATTCTTATCTTTGAAGTCAAATCAGGCCATTTAAAATCTACTAATTAAAACAAGAAATAATTAGTTGGGCCTGTGGTATGGTATGATAGTAATACTTAACTCATAAAACCTTTTGGAGGAACTCATGAATAAGAGCTATTTTTTTCTCGTTGTCACTAAAGTAATTAAAAGAAGATACGTGCATTTTAGATATGCGACCAGGGGATCCTGTGGGGGAAACTGAGATGGGATTGGAGGGAAGCGGTGGTTTTATTACCTACTTCCTGTTAACATAAATATTTAGCAACAACAACAACAACAAAAACCACACTTAATGGCTGTAAAAACCAACAAAATGCTATAGGATAAAAGAAAATACCCAGTATGAAGGCATTCTTAGTAAGATGACGCTTTTATAACATGGTAAAATCTCAAGAAAGTAACCAAATCGTTGTGCATTTGTTAAAAATATATATGGGGACAACTCAGAATAGAAACATCAGGGTTTTTTGTTTTTGTTTTGTTTTTTCTGAAACATCAGTTTGTATAAATGCTTTGCATTTGATTTTCAAATGGTTCCAAATTCTCTACCACCTCCCCAGAGAGATGGCCCAGCAGGATGTCTTCGATGGTTCCTTTACTCTTCCTCAGAACAGAAAGGGTGCATGTGGATGCCACAAAATGTTTTGCTCCAAATTATTTCCCAGCTTCAGACATTCCGGTGGTGGTATTTTTCTCTTTAGTAGCCTCTAAAATCATGTATGTTCACCTTTTTACTTCTAAGTCTTGTCAGAAGCAAATAGATAACTTTTGGGTGTTTGGTGTTTTCAAAAAAAGAAAGAAAGAAAAACGGCAAAATACATAAGCTGAAAATCAGAGGAGACTTTGAAAGTGTGAGAAAAATAATTTTAAGCTTTGGCTGGGATGGTCATTTCCCTCCTTTAACAGTGACACCAACTCCAGCCAGCACCACGGAGTTTGCTTCGGAGGAAGCAGCAAAATCTGTACTATGAAACCAGACAATACATACGACTGGAGAAACGAATGTGACCTGATTTCACTGTCACGGAGCCTTTGGAGGCTAGAGAATGATAAACTTCCCTAGAAGTGGTTTGAACCAGACATTAAAACATTTTTCTATCTGGGGTATTAGCCACATTTTCCCTCTTGCTCTTTTGTAGATCGATGGAGGCTTGTCTGAGTTACAGAAACACGACAGTGACATCACGGGGGGGGGGGGGGCACACCTACCCTTCAGGCATGGACTTCTGCCTGTAAGTGCCTCCACCAGAGCCAGTCTCACTGGATGAAGACAAGTTGCTAGGGGAGTTACGACATTGCTGGGACCTTGCTAGAGCCATGGATGAGACCGTCACGTAGATGTCTGAACCGGGAGACAGCCTGTGAGCGCAAACCAAACATATGAAGTCAATGCAAGGGGAAGCCCCAAGGCAGTGCATGATGGATAATATCATCTAAACACTACAAAGAAAGCCACTTCACGGAGGTAGTGGAAATGAAGCCAGCTGGAAGCCTACAAAAAGAACTTCCCCATAAAATGACTCCCTAAGGGAACAGCTGGAGGATGGCCTTGAATGGCAAGGGGGTGGAGGACGTCAAAAAATAACAGGGGGGAGGAAACATGTATGTTTCCAAAAGCTGCCAATATTCAATGGGCTGAACTGCTTATGCAGTTTCCTAGTATGGCAGTGCAAAGGATAACTGAGCCCCGGGGACATTAATAACATAGCAATTAATTCCAATTTTTCACACTGGTTCTCCCAGAGTGTTCGACCACAGTGAGACTAGTGCACTCTTTGTTATGTCTTTGTTTTCCAATTTTATTGCTCTAAGTCTGGAATGAATATTCAGATTTTTCTATTTAGTATTTATAAATGTGGTTTGACTGTATAGCATCACCATCTAAAAACCTCCATAAAAAATGCCTGGGATGTCAGTTACTGAATTTGATTGGCATTAGTGAATTTATATACTAGCACAGTCGAGGTGCCCCCCCCAGAGTCTTCACCCTGCTGATGGGCGCCGGGGACAGGAACCAGAGCTCTCTCACCCAGCACAGATTCTGTCCTTTACCTCCTCTGCTCTAGCAGACAACAGGATAATTGCGGGGAGATCAGTAAGTGACGCTGGCCAGCGCGACTGGGTGTGAAGTCCATCTTACTATGGAGATTTTAGCTCAGAGGTGAAGCTGGCACCAACCCTGACTCCTATAGCAGGAAGTCATTCCCACGGGACAGTGGAGGCAGCGAGGTCTAAGTCACTGGTTTGGTGAGCCGGGCCCCCAGATGGTGAATCCCCTGCTCTGTGCTTAGTGACTGCTGTCCCCCAGAGAAGGCCGCCTCTTCTCTTCCTGGGGCAGCTTGCAGTGGGTCTGCATGGTTGGAAGCTTTCGCAGGAAAAGATACCTTTTACTCAAACCAAAGTTCGGAAGCCTGGGTGGGACAGAACCCAAGTCACTGAACTAGAGCATTTTCTAACAGTGCAGCTGTGCCCCTTCTGCAGCAGGGCAGGATGGGGTTTCAGGTGCAAGAAGGGGACAGAAGGGATAACAGAATCACAACGAGAGGCCTTTCCAACAGAAGACCGATAAGGACAGACGCCGACAGCATGACTCCCAAATCCATCTGCACCCAGGACTTAAGCATCAGCTCTCTCTGCTCTGCGGTCAGCCTAGCTCTCCCGCTGTCTCCTAGACACTTCTATGGAACACTCTCACCGGCAGCTCGAATTACACCTCATCAAACCTAACAGGTTTTGCGATTCCCCAAACCTGTCCCTCCTGTACGTTATCTCGAGCTAAACACCTTGAAACTGTCCTTTCCCCTCCCCCCTTCTTCATCTTCCACATCAACTGGTCTAATTAAAATAAAATATGGTCACCAAGGATGCTAGGCCCTTGGGGAATGGGATGAGAAGCTAGGAAAAGAGGCAGAGTTCCCAAGCTGTTATTATCAGCAGTCTTGTTATTGCTACACAGACTCAGAGAAATACTAGCTCCACAGCTGGTAGTCTCAGGAGGATGCAGGCTCAGGAGAGGGATGTGTTGGGGGGGCAGCCATGGTGGGGTCAGGGACTAGTGGGGTCCTGGAACACCAGCTCATGCCTACTTTGGGTAACATGTTTTGATAAAAGAGAGATCAAGATACTTATCTGGGTACCAAAAAATAGACCTCCCTTTATTCTTTTCCATTAAGATATATTCCAAATTTCTCACTACTTACTCTGAAATAACTGGAAGGGGGCTGCAGCGGAGGAGGAATAGGAGAAGTAAGTTACAAAGAAAACTAGGTGGGGTTTAAGGAGCAGCGTGGATCCCAGTGTGACAAGACACCGTGCTCCTGTCTATCTTAAGAATCTGGTTTTTCAGGGGCACCTGGGTGGCTCAGTTTAGGTTAAGCGACTGCCTTCAGCTCAGGTCATGATCCCAGAGACCCGGGATCGAGCCCCACATCAGGCTCCCTGCTTGGCGGGAAGCCTGCTTCTCCCTCTCTCACTCCCCCTGCTTGTGTTCCCTCTCTCGCTGTGTTTCTCTCTGTCAAATATATAAATAAAATCTTTAAAAAAAAAAAAAAAGAATCTGGCTTTTCTAAGCTTGTACTGCAGACGCTTCAGACGTAGTTTCACTGGAGGGTGCTCTGCTTTCTGCCGTGCAGGGGCGGGGTATTACGGAAAGATGGAAATAGAGGGACTCAGTGTGAGCGTGTTCACGTGGTCAGGGCCGCGGCAACATCTGGGGGCCCACGATCTTCTAACTTGCTTAAGGCTAAGCCAGTAATGCCCATAAATTAAATGTACGGTAAATATTCAAATGTTTGTGTTTCTGTGAGGAAGTGACAACTGATTCCGCAGGCAAAGTCAAAATGTAACTTTTACAATTTGTATTTAGAGCTGGATTTTCTTATTCTGCTCTCCAAAACGTACATAATTTAAAATATCTCATGCTAGTTAGTTCTCAACCTCAGCTCTTTTATTTGGCAAAGGTATCAGAAAATTCTACTTGGTTACTGGAGTTATCCCAAAATGAAAAAATAGCATTTCCAGAAGGCCAGCATTCACTCCCATCCCTCTTTTGCATTTATATAACTCAATAGTGGCTTTGTTTTCTGTCTGTTCACACACTTAGAACACACAAACAGAAACTGATGGAATGCCATCCAAATGTTTTTATGATGCTAGATGTATATGTACGGTGGGCAAAAGAATTTTCAGAATTAGCCCTTATTCTGATGAATTACTCTTCTTCTCAAACAGTCTGAAATACCATCACAATTACTATTTGAGAACAGACCTTGTTCAGGGAGCAGGGGGTGGGGGGCTCCTGCCTGATTTCCCACTTCTGCCAGAGCGAGCCTGGGGCTGCTCACTACTCAAGCTGGGCCACGTGCTGTCCCACCACTTTGAAAAGGGGCTCCCCCGCAAACTGGCTCACACAGGAAGTCAGCACACGGACCTCTTGACTCTCCACCGCCCACCCCCCACTGTATTTTAAGGGTTGCCGCCACCACTGAAGAGTCAGTGCAAGATCACAAGGCTTCTCTTCTTTTGAGGTAAACTGAGATCTTTCTATTTTTCTCTTAGTCTTAGTAAGCCTCCGACATCTGGACATTAATGTCAAATAGGTTTAGAGGACTACCATTAACACATCTTTCAGCTGCTGTGAGATTTTTCAATTCTGTGGAATGTAAGAGTTTTTAAGAATGTCCTGGTCACTGTGAGAAAGGAAATGTCTAAACCTTTTAGTGTTAATTTCAGTGGATTCTTTTCCCTAAATTTTTGTAAATTTAGCCAAGGAATAACTAAATGTTTTTAAAGTAACTGATATCAAATGTTCTCTGGAGCTCCCTATGACTTCCCTCTGCAGAAATAAAACACCAGGGCTTTTCGATTCCATGAAAAATCCAGCAACTGAGTAAGTCATGATCATCAGCCAGACAGACAATACCTCTATAGTCCACAGGACTCCACTTAAGACCAGCTTTTCATTTATATTCAATGCATTTCACTGCAATGAAAATACTGAATTGAATGGAATGGAGATTAAAGAAGAGATGGTCCAAGATCAGAATTAGTTCCTCACTTTCCAGAAGCATTCTTACACCACAGCACAAGGGAGAAGAGACTTACCCACAAAACCCAGATTTCTAAGGGGAAGTAAAACTCTTGTACTCCATCACACCCATCCCATAAATCAACTCACAGGACTACACACACAGTGTTAACATTAATAGTCTCATTAAATTGATCTTTTCAGATTGTGAATGATTATAACTTATCAATTTGTGGATAAAGAATTCTCAGTATCTGAGTGGCTGATGATAAAACATTTTCCTGAGTAATTACATATAGCTTTAATTATGCCTCTCTGTTCTGCTTTGTACTCCAAAGTGACAGCACTGCCTAGATGTGTCCAAGGAGACAAGGTCCTCTGCAACCCAAGTGCAAACAGTGGAATGATGATAAAAAACAAGAGAGAGGGTTCAAATATACCAATGACTGACAAATTAGATACTCGAGTCCATAATTAAGCACAGCACTCTACCACAACTTAGCAATTAAAATGCTATTCACCCAGGGAACAGGATCAAGTTAAAAATCTATCTTCAGAAATGTGGATCAAGCAGGAATCTTCCAGAATTATGTAAAAAAAAAAATCTCACAAATGATTCAAGGTAATGTAATCTGGATGCTATGTCCAGACCAGAGTTTGATCAAGCTATTCTAATTCAAGCCACTCATCCCTCTGCCTTTTCATCTCTTCCTCTGTGTTGTGAACCAGAGCTACCCCTGGCTTTCTGAACAAACAGTTCATGCCAACTGTTCAGAATGGATCATGGAAATCCTGTTCTGATGAGCCTCCTATGACAAGGTAACTTGATAACAAGGAATAACTCCTTTAACACAATTAGGAAAATATGGCAATTCATCACACTGAGATAAATGGGTCCTCACGTCACGGCTGCTGACAAGCTGTCAGAAGTCCCCAGCCTGCCACCCATCACGGGGACCTCTTGAGGAGAGTCGATTTTCTATCTAAGGGTGACTCTAAAGAACAGAAAATAAAAATAGATTGCTTGCAGGACCAGCTACATAATTCATGGGAGTCAGTGTAAAATGAAAATGAAGAGTCCCCTTTGTTGAAACAGTACTGCAAACTGTAAGGCAGGGAGCAGAGCATGAAACCCAGCATGGACCCTTGTATGCATGGGGCTCTGGGCACTGGCAGAGGCTGCACCACTATGAAGCCGGCCCAGACCACAGTGCCCGTGATGGGGGCCCCCGAACACACACACACATGCATGCACTCATCTGATAAGTATGTCTGGAGCCCATGTATGGTGCTAGATTTCATTCATGTAGCACGGCACTTAAGATAGAGGCTCTAGAGTCTGATGGCCTTGATCCTAATTTCAGCTCCACCACCAACCAGCTATCACTTTGTGCTAATTATCTCATCTCTCAATCCCTGGGCATCCATATCTGGAAAAAGAGAGGAATGCCCACCAATGTCCTTGCCTGTTGGGTGAACTGAGAAAACTCACACAAGGGACTGTGAAGAGAGGCTGGCACAGAAGATGAACTCAACACTACCTACTTACAGTTTTTAAATAAAACAGAAATAAAATGTAACTGGCATGAGGGCCGTAGCGGGGCTCAGGCAGGTTAGAAGTCAACTCCTACAGTGAAAACTAGGAGAAAGGAAGCTTTATGAAGAAATGCATCTGAAATAGGTCTCGTAGGAAGCCAAGGATTTCCACAGAAGTCAGGAGTTGGGACACAGGAGAGTGAGGGTGTATGTGGCCACCATGATGATGAGTTCGGTTAGAGTGCTATCTTTGGTGGAAGATGGGCAGGGCTGGTGACTGGGAGGATGAGTGGGTGTTGCAGGGTGAGGCCCCCTATGGTAAGCCAAGGAAGCACGACCCTTCTCTGTTGGGTAACAGGGACACACAGAAGGTTTTGCAGCAAAGTAGTAATTTGATCAGAGCTGGCCTTGAACAGTCAAAGTTGAGGGAGATACGGACAGGTAAGAACCCATCAGCCCACCACCACCACTAGGCTCTTCAATCAGTCCGGCCCTCCACCAGGATTCACAAATCCCTTCATGAAAAGAAGTCACAACTAAAGCCTTTTGTTTGATTTTGACACATTAAGATTTTAAAGACCAGAAAAAACTAGACAAGATAAATTCATTCCCTGTCCCAGTTTACAAACAAGAATAAGGGAAGAAGAAGCTGAAGGATGGCACGCCACGCTGCCCTCCACACAAAGTGGCTGCCCACTGGCAGCTCCCTCCAGGGCTCTCTGAGACTGCCAGTCCTCTCCTCACAACCGCCCTAAGCTGGGGGAGAAAAACACCACCATACAACCCCCTCCCTTTCCCACCTGATCCTCCCAGTACTTGAGTCTGAACCACTCGCTGTGCCATTTCATATGCCATATCATCTGTCCTTTTAAAAATATAATGGGAAGCTGAAAGGGTCAAACAAAAAGTACAGATTGGGCCACTCCAGGCTGTCTCATGAGGCTGGCTTCTGTGTCTCTCCAGAATGGGGACTGGTAGGGCCCGTGAATCTGCAGCCATAGCTGGAAGCAGGCCGCAGGTACAGGAGTGAGCCCTTCCCCTGCCAGCCCTCCCTATGTGTTTGTACCGCGCTCCTTCCAATGAGCCTACAGCTCCAGGGCCCAGTGCTCCGGGGCCATCTTTACACGGCCTGGAGCAGTGTCTAACAAGCCCTCTCCTGGCATGGGCACCGCCGAGCACCCAGCACCCAGTCCAAACACACCCAGCACAGAGAAACACACACTCTCGGGTGAGACAGCAGCGCAGCTCTGAAGCCCAGCCCTAAGGACACTGTGCCCATCTCATGATACACAGCTATTGTTCCTGCAAGTAAAAGGAAATTAAATCTACTATTCTCAGCAAGCACTTTAATGAAAAGCATATCCCAATGGCTACTCTGTAACCATACTGTGTGATTCTCACAAGTAGAAGCTGACCGTAGACCATCCACTGTCCAGGACCCTGAACAAAATAGGCTTAGGGGAAAATTTCACACAGATGATTGTGGCAGTGGGTTTGGTAGCTAATTTGTCTTCATTATAACTGATTTCCACAAGTTCATATATATATATACTGTGCATTCAACAAATCTTAAAGAAAAATGTCAGTGGTTTCAAATATAAGCAGCAGAATATACCTTTTTCCCCTTGTGAGTTAAATTCTTGAGAAACGTATTCATATAGTTGATGCACCTTCATCAGGCAAAAGCCTAACTTCTCCATGGATAGGTGGGTGACAGCAGGACATATGTTAAATCTGACTTCTAGAAAGGCCATCCCCATGTCGTGCGTGCGTGTGTGTGTGTGTTTGTGTGTAGGGGGCTGAGGAAGCCTCAGGGCCATTGTGGGCCTCTGTAGGGCCTCCCATAAGGTATGGCCAGGCCAGGCTTCCCTGGCCAGTCCTAAGGTAGCAGTCCCCCAGTTCTGGATCAGAGGGTAAGACCCCACTGCTGGGCATTCACAGGAGTTCAGATCCTTAGTGACACAGAAGAGCATGGTCACATGTCCCCTTACTGCTCTCCCCAGAACACAACTGCTTTTCATAAGACCCTCTTGAAGGTCATTCTAATATGCAAGGATGGGTTTTGCAGAATTTCCTACCCTTTCTGCAAATGCACAGTTCCTCAGGACTATTTTCAGTACAGCAGGCCTCCTGAACTCATCCTCTGTCTCACGAAAGTGAACCACAACACTATCGCTGAAGACAACACAACCTGCCTGTGAAAACACACTGACCCACAACACCCTTAGCCTGGATTAGGCTGCAGATGGACTCACCAGCCTGGGCTGCCCTTGCCAGCACAGCCCAAGAGTGCTCCAGCACAACACGATCTGTCTCCCCCCAACCGAGCTGTCTGGAAGAGCACTGGCAAAATGACAACCATGCCAAACGGCAACCACCATTTCCTGAGCTTCGTTATGCGGCAGTCCTGTCCTAAAGTTCAGATGGGACACAGAGTAACCACACCACCTCAATCAATCTTCACATCAATTCTAGGGGGTGGGGCTGGTGCCCATTTGATGCCCGGCACCCTGAAGTACAGAGGGGACAGGGAACTTCCCACTGTCACATCACTCCCATCATTCTCATGTGAACCAAGGCCTCAGAACTCCTGGACCTGGGGGAGTTTTCTGATGGTTCACACTGCAACACGGGTGGCTTTGCAGGGTGGAAACCTTGGGGGGACATGTGTCTGGGCTGAGTGCACGACAGCTACTTAGCAGGCTCAAGGAGTGACTTCTGAGCACTTGGAAAGCCTGAGCTGGGGGCCACACTGGAGCACTCTGGTCTCATTCCCTGGGTTTGTCTGGAATGCATAAAGGAAAGGGAACACGGAGGTATGAGGAGTTTCAGCACTGTGCAAATTTCCTGAACACTTAAAGAGGAAACATCACTGCACTACAATCTGAACGTGTGAGCCTTCATCCCATCTAACCCTAATCCCAGTGTGGATGCCACAGAATGCCAGCTCCTTTGGAGAGTTGGGAGAAAATGAGCAGTAAGAGCCTAGTAAGTTTAATGTATAGTCCTCTGCTTTTCCGCCTCTTGGCCATAAATATAATATTGTAATTTGGTTTCAACTAAACTGGGAGCGTTCATAGGAAATTCAATCAAGAACAACTCACATTTCACTCTGAATCAGTTTGAGACAGCTTTACTTGCAATATATTTCAAAAATAGGAATATTCGAAACTAAGCCAACAAAAATCAAGGAATTCTACTTAAATCTAGCTTTTTTTTTTAAAGATTTTATTTATTTATTTGACAGAGAGTGAGCAAGAGAGCACAAGAAGGGGGAGCAACAGAGGTAGAGAGAGAAGCCGACTCCCTGCTGATCAGGGAGACCTGATCAGGAGACCCTGAGATCATGGCCTAAGCTGAAGGCAGACGCTTAAATGACTGAGCCACCCAGGTGCCCCATAAATCTAGCTTTAATTCTACAGCTTTGTCAGACTACTTAGTGCTTCATTTCTACTGATTTTTTAATTTTTTATAAAAATAAACTGATTTACCAAGTGTCCACTGAAGGATGAGTGGATAAACAGAATGTGGTATCTACACGGAAAGGAAAATTATTCAGCCCTCAAAAGAAAGTGTCATGGACTGAATGTATGTCCCCCGCCCCCTCCCAACCAAATGCATGTGTTGAAGCCCTAACCCCCAGTGTAACAATATTAGGAGGGGAGCCTTTGGTGGGTGATTAGTCATAGACAAGATCATGAAAGCAGAGCCCCCACAATGGGATCAGTACCCCTGCAAGGAGAAAAAGAGAAACCGAAGCTTCCTTCTCTCTGCCACGTGAGGGTATGGTAGGAAGGCTGCTGTCCGCAAGCCAGGAAGAGGGTCCTCACCAAGAGCCCCATGTGCGTGGCCCCTTGACCTTGGCATTCCCAGCCCCCAGAGCCTTGCGAAATCAACGTCTGCTCTTTAAGCCGCCTGGCCAACAGAGTTTTGCTACAGCAGCAGCCTGCACTGACACAGGTCAGAAAGTCCAACACAGGTGGACCTTGAGGATACTATGTTAAAGTGAAACAACCAGTTTTAGAAGGACAAGTATTTTATGATTTTACTTATATAAATAATAGGAGTCATAGAGACAGAAGTAGAATGGTGGCCACCAGTGGTGGGGAGGGGTGCAGGGAGGGACGGGAAGTGACTGTTTAATGGGGACAAAGTTTCCATTCTGCCAGGCTGAGGAGGTCCTGGAGACGGACAGTGGGGGGCTGGCACAACACTGTGAATGCACACAGAGCCGTAGGACCCTAAACGTAAAAACTGTTCAAGTCGTAAATATCAGGTCATGTATATGCACCACAAAAAGAAGAGTAAAAAAATGTATTTACTTTCTCCTGAATTGATTTACTTCTGTTCCTACTACTTCTTTAAGTAAGTTCTTTTGCTTGTTGGTTTAATTACTAAATAAAGTGTTAAAAAACTGATTGTGGGCCCAAGACAATGCCAAAATTTATAACTGATCCTTGGGATACAATGATGAATAAAACAGGGTAAAATTGGCATCACCGAAAAATTAGATTAAAATGAAATACATAGCTGACCTTTAACAAGGCGAGTGTTAGAGGTGCTGACCCCCCAATGTGGGTAAAAATGCATGTATAAGTTTTGACTCCCCCAAAAATTCACTAAGAGCCTCCTGTTGACCTAGAGCCTTACTGATAACAGCTGATTAACACGTGTTCTATGTTGTATATATTATATACTGTATTCTTGCAATAAAGCAAGCAGAGAAAGGAAATGTTACTAAGGAAGAGAAGATACATTTATAGTACTGTACTGAGAAAAAAAACCCCGCATATAAGTAGACCCATGCAGTCCGAACCGTGTTGTTCAAGGGTGAACTGGAATCAGTTCTGTGAAGGACCGGTTGTTAAGCTGCGGAAACAGGGAGCAGAGGGGCAGGCCGCTCACATCAAGGCATCAAGGAGAGAAAACCGCGCCACGGAGTCCTTCGGGGTCTGGAGCCTGGGGTGGCAGGTGGAAGGTGAGAGCCAGCTGAGCAGGAGCTCCTGGGGAGGCGGACTCACACTGACAGCTGGGCAGAAGGCCGCGACGAGGAGCGCCTCCATCTCCGTCAACTGCCCCCCTGCCCCAGTCTGCAGCGAGGTCTGGGCCAGAACAGTCTCAGTCTGACCTGACACCCCTGCGGCAATGATGGGGGAAGCCTGAAAACCGAGATCTCAGAGAAGTTCAAGACTCCTGCCTAGATGGGCATAGGGATGGGGCTGAGCGTGGAGAGGAAGGTGATTAGGAGCCCTAGCGAGCCCTGCCCTGGATACTCGGCAGAGCCAGCACAGCCGGTCACCACATCGTGTGACACGTGAGAAAGAGGAAGGAACACAGGAGCAGGGCGTGGCTGCAGGCCACTTGGGCTTGTGAGGAGGAGACACTGGCGTGACCTTCAAGGGCAGGCTCAGTCGTATGTCGTCAGGCAAATGGGTATGAAAAGTAAAAAGGAGGTCAAGGCAGAGCTACACCCCTGGGGACACACATGGGGGTGACGGCCAAGGCTGCGGAGATAAACGAGCCCACCCTGAGGCACTGCATGCCATGGGATGAAAATCCAAACAAGTAAGGAGTTGTGGAGGACACACAGTTTGTGGGGGATGATGAGGCAGGTGCAAAGAGCTGACCAAAAAAAAAAAAAGTCAGGAGGGAAGTTTTGGAAGACAGGGAAAAGGAGTCTGAAAGAGGGAGTGGCGAATGGAGTCCGATGAACTGAAGCCGGCCGAACCCAGTGGCTTTAGCTCTAGAAGGACAGAGGTCAGGGGTGTAGCTGAAACGATCCCAGTGATGCTCTCATGTTCTAGGATTTAAGAGTCCTCAACTCAAGCCAAACAACAATGATCTGGGCAGGCCTGGACTGCACAAGTCCTGAACCATCTAACCACAGCCAAGGGATCAAATCAGTGCATGCTCTGTCAAAGAAGAAAATGACAGTGAAGACTGGCCTGGGACTACTGAACTAAACTGAGCATCTCCTTAAAAACAAAGACTGAGGGGCGCCTGGGTGGCTCAGTCATTGAGCATCTGCCTTGCGCCCAGGTCATGACCCTGGAGTCCCGGCATCGAGCCCCACATCGGGCTCCCTCCTCAGCAGGAAGCCTGCTTCTCCCTCTCTTACTCCCCCTGCTTGTGTCTCCTCTCTGGCTGTGTTTCTTCTGTTACATAAATAAATAAAATCTTAAAAAAAAAAAAAAAAAAAGACTGAGCAGGCACATGCCCATCACGCCCTCTGTGGGGGCTGGTGTCTGCTTGAGAAGGTGTGGGGAGGCGGCACGCAGACAGCCTTAACCTCTGAAGTGGGAAGGGCTCCCCAGCTGCTCAGAGCTAAAAGCAGTGGAGGCGGGAAACAGTGGCATCCAGGTGTAACTTAGAGGTACCAAAGCTGGTTAAGTTCCAACACCAAATATTTGCATAAAGACTGGTGATGCTTCAACTAAAAAAAAAAAGAGAAAAGAAAAGTCCTTATGTTAAGATGCCTGTTGTTTGGCAAAGCCCCTGAAATAGCACATTCAACACACCAGTGCTTTCTGACTGGTCCCACACTATGAAGGAACACAGTAATGTGGTAGGTTCAATGCGTTACTGTAGAAATTTCAGTTGCAATTCTACCCTTAAACTATAGATAAATCTGAGGCCAAAATAGTGATATTTTTGAGTCATATTACTTATTTTTGTTGAGTATTAATTTTGTTAATAAATACTACTCCCACAAATACTATAAAATTCTGTACTCAAAAGGCCACCTGGAGAGCATAAAGCTTACATATTTAAGCCAAACAGAATTAGACTTTAGTCTATTTCAATGGCAAATGAATCCTCTGTTTTTACTGCATCAGTTTCTCTCAAAAATATATGCAGAACACAATTCAGTGATAATTCTTATTAGAAACTTTAAACACCAACAGATCTTGATAGGTTGTAAAAATCATGCCCTTGGTATTACAGGAAAAAGGAAAAATCTTTTCCACAAGTATTTAAAAAAAAAAAACTTCCTAATGACCTTTAAGTCTGGGATCTTGCATAAAAATGCAAGAAAAACTAGGCTTCTCCAAGCAGTAAATTGGTGTTTTCGTGGAAAGTGAACTAGGCTGGAAGCAGCCATGGTGAATGAAGTGGGCAGATCTAGGTAGCCAGTCTGGGCCGGGCACACGGGAGAGGGCTACTGGCTTCAGCTGAAATACAGCCGGCTTCTCTACAGTTCAGTGCAACTTGCCTCATGTTAGGGAAGAAAATAAATGGGATGAAAATCACGTGAAGGCAGTACTTTGGTCTCAATATTAGACTCATGCCATGATCAGTAAGGCAAGATTCAAGGTATGGCAGATCCTGGCATTTATTCTGACCATTTGTGACTCATCTGAAAGGAGTCACACTTTACAGACTGCCCAGGTACAAATGCAAATGACACCCAGGCAGGACTGGTAGGAAGGGGAAAGGCCAAATGGATAAGAGAGCCGGGCAGCCAGGAGCCTCCCTTCCCCATTTCAGTGAGGCGTTGTGTTTTCAGTAACACCATGAGGGGATGCCCTCCAGTAACATTTTATTACATTTCACAGAGAAAATGATACTTCTGGGTAAATTTATAAATCTGGGGATTCATGGAGGACTCAGGAAGTATTCCTGATGAATGTCCTGATGTCTATTCTCTATCTAATTATCCTTGAAACAGTAGCAAAACAAAGGTTCTTAAACAGCACCTTCTATTTGTGACTCCAAGTTAAAACTTAAGAAAGTATTACTGAAAATGAGCAATGATGGGATAGGAAAATGGACTCTTAAGATTCCACAGAAGAAGAATGTCTAACTCTCACATATTTCAAAAGGAAGGTGAGTCAAATAATCTGAATATCCTGACTATGCAGAGCTGAGAGTTTACAGGCCACATAAATCCTCCTTTATAAGATACAAAATATCAGTCTAGTGTCCCGAAGATACCTGCAACCAAGAAGTCTTAATTAAGTAGAGGTTAAATTTCTCCAAAAACCACTGGCAACCTTGCTCCTGCCACTTCCATCTGTAAAGCTTGGAGAGTTCCAGGGCTACTCTGATGGTCTCAGAGGGAGGGCACTCAGAATCCCCTTCCTCCAGGGGTGGGGGACTGGGTTGCGGTCAAGATGAACAACAGACACAAGTACCCTCAGAAATTACCTCTCTAACTCAGAGAGCTCCATCTGGAAATAAGGGAGCTGATGCCTTCTCTAGCACCAAAAGCTGCTTGCATCATAAGGGGATAATTAGCTACAAAATACATTTCCACTTTTGAGGTCAGGATGTTCAGCAACAGGCTTTAATTTCTGTTGTGGAATAAATTCAGCATGGAATCAAAATATATCTTGCTCTTTTATTATACAGAATATTGTATAAAGAGAACTGCCTAAGGCAATTTAACTTGTAAAAGTCTCATAACTGTCTTGAAAGAGAAAGAAAATAGCATCGAGAAGGTCCTTCTCTCAACACTGAGTTCCTACGGTTCATCTTTCAAAATATGGGCCAAGTCATGAATTCCAGTTCGCACATACCTCAGGGAGAGCCAAGTTTGGAATGTGGAGAACAAAGAGTTTATTCAGAGATCGCTTGGATGTTTTCCTCCTCAAAAATGATGAAAACAAGAGGAGTCCAGATGGGAAAGTAGCTACCTTGGGAGGATTCTTAACTGAGATAAATAGTAAAGCTCTGCACGTAGATCTCCAGGTTTAGGTGAGGAAGTTTATTGTTGTCGTCTATAAATTATTTCTACATGATATAGAAATATTTCTGAGCTAGTTAAGTGACAACAGTTTATGCAATAGTATGTCAAACACATAAAGGCATAAGAGTTAGACCAAGATAAGAAATATCACAGGTTTTTTAAAGCCTCCAGCTTTCTGCCTCCACTGTGAACCAATCAATGACTATTTAAGCAAAGCTGGGGTCCATTTTCCTTGGCACCCTGTTTCTGCTGCTCCACTGAGCGAGACTCACGTTTTGTCTCCCATCTTCCTCTGCCCCACACAGCTCCTGGAACAGAGACTTGTCCCCAGCTCTGGGGATTCCTGATCCCTCTCCAGGGTGGGGGCCACAAAAAGATCCTGAGATGTGATCAAGACAAGCAGAAGTGATGAGGAAAGGAGAGTGCACAGAAAGAAGTTGGCTCCCCTCGCCGCCCCCTCACCCCCACAAGCCAGAAGCCTCCCACAACAGGGCAGGCCCCTTCTAGCCTGTGACTATCCGCTTACTGAATTCAACAAATTCAGTTCGTTAGCATAGGTAATTATTTATTAATTATCAATGCTATTATTTATAATTTCTACAATCTTTATTAACAGAGTGACACAAATACAGACACTCAGTCAAAAACCTGCATTCTTTTGCTACTATCATATCATTTCTCCCCAAAAGACAAAGACTGTCAAAGACGATAATATGGTCAACGTCCCCTCAAGGAGCCTGCCAACTTCTAACCCATGTTGCCACTAAGTGTGAGCGACGGTTTCTGTTGCTATCACATAGAAGTGAAAGCACAAACCACAAATATGTTACTCAGAGCTAAATGCTTTGGAATGTAGCCTTGTGCATCCTTATGCCTTTAGAAGGCTACCAGGCTTTGAAAGCCATCAGGGCATGCACCTGCTTCTATTTCATTTCCTGATTTCTGTTTTCCCCCCTTCTTCTTTTTAGAAAGGAAGAAGAGGGGACAGAGGGAGAGGGAGAGGGAGAATCTTAAGCAGGCTCCATGCTCAGTGTGACGCTGACGTGGGGCTCGATCGCAAAATCCTGAGACTGTGACCTGAGCCCAAATCAAGAGATGGATGCTTAGCTGATTAGCCACCCAGATGCCCCACAATTCCAGATTTCTAGTAAAATATGAGAAATCTAAAGTTAGTGCTTGTGGGTCTGGTGCTCTTTAAATCTGGGGCCGAGATTCACAGCTAACCTTTGAAGGCACACTTACCGCCTCTCCAGTGGGCGTCCGTCACTGGAGATGCTTCGCGGGATGTTGGCAGTTCTTTCTGGAGGAGGCATCTTCCCATCTCCTTTCCCAGCATTCAGCCTCGAGGTCATGGGACTCTGCACCTGGGAAGGGACTTGAGGTGAATGAGGCCCCTTGTTGGCATTCCTCTGCCATTTGTTATTATTCCGGAAAGGAAACTTGAATTCGTATGAAACTCCTTCATTCATTTTGTATTCCATCACTGGCATGCGGTAGGTTTCCGAGCAACTCCTAGTAAGGGCAGAGAAAGAAGAAAAATTAATACTGTTTTTTCTTGTGGGTGGAACCACAGTGATTCTCATTAACAGTTAAAGTGGATCAACTACTTCATCCTTTGTTTCAACTGTCTTTTAATCACTGGGTCCTCTAATTACTGTCCAGAACCCCAAAAGCATTATACTGGTATATTTTCCCTTGCTCAGTCTCAACTGTGGAGTCTGAGATATGGAGTCTTGAAAAAAACAGCGAGACCCAGAGTCACCCCGGTGAGTGGAGGCGGGTGGTAAGAGCAGAGGCAGTACCGAGGCCTGAGGATGGAAGGCCGGCAGGGCAGGGCTGCCGAACCCTAGGACAGGTCTTAGGGGAAGCAAGCAGTTAGCTCTATGCACCCCTCATTGTGTGTCATGACTGGTTATCTAAAAAGGTACTGAATTTGTTTGGGATCTTACTGTCAAAAAATTAAGGGGGGATAAACTTCAAAATCCAAAATGAGAGCCAAATTTAGCTCAGAAGGAGAAAACAAAAACCCAATTACAGAAATTCTGCAATTATCAAATCACCAGGGAACAAAGCATAATCTGAAATCAGACTCCCCTCGCCGCCCCCTCACCCCCACAAGCCGGAAGCCTCCCACAACAGGGCAGGCCCCAGGCAGCAGCCTGAGTGAAGCTGATGGCAGGCCCAGATGTCTTTCTGTTGCTTTAGCCTCATTTTCGGTGCTACTGTCCCAACCCCCACACCTTAGGAACTGTGGAACCCACTCTCCATTCCTTTACCCAATAACCAAGGAAGGTTCAGTCTATCATTAACTTGACTGAGAGACAAAGTACTGAGAGAAACCTATGCTCACTAAAGCATTAACTCAAACTGTGCACCTGGATTTCATTACTACACACACACACACACACACACACACACACACACACACACACACAGACTGCCCTGCTTAAAGGAATTTCAAAGACTAAGCAGCAGGTAGGAAAGGAAGGGTTAAGAATGATTATGAAACACTTCCAAGACAGAGGAAGGAGAGTCCAAAAAAAGTCAAAGGGAACAGGTGAAATTAATTTAATATTTTATTTAATCTAATGTATTTAAGATGCTGTCACTTGAACATGTCATCAAGAAATCAATCTAAAAACTTAACAAGGAGATGATGTACATGCACCTAAATGTGGTGTGTATTGTACACATAGAGCACTTCTCACTTTGGACTAGCCATGTGACAAGGGCCCCAGAGCCACCGGAGACTTGCGGCTCCTGGCCGCACAGCACAGGGCCAAAGGGACTTGTGCTGGTGGGAGAATAAGCACGATGGAAGGCGGCACAGGACCTTGTCTATGTGTCTCAGGTAGGACTCCCGGTGTTTCCAACGTGTACGCCTCCGTGTGCCTGCTCCCACATCTCCATGAGACACACTTTGGGTTTCGAGAAGGGCTGCTTTGAGGTGTGTACAGTTGCCGGGGCCTCTGCCTGCTCAGTGTCAGCCCCAGTCTCCAACAGGCACCTCTTCTTGGAGTTTTCTTACCTCTCCTCCTGATTCCCTAAAAGCCTAAGTCAACCTTAGTCTGACCGTCCACCCGAGCCTCTGCTGTACCCCCGAGAAGCATGAATGACAGTGGCTTTCAAACTTTGGGGACCACGAGCCCCATAAGAAATACATTTTGCACTGTGATGCAGCCCAGCCTCAAACACACACACACACACACACACACACACACTCTTCTCTTCTGCTATACTCCATGTTAATCCACATCATTAAAGAAACACACCGAATGCAGCTCCCCAAGTAGACTTCATGACCTACTCTGTAGTTACAACCTAAAGTTTGCAAAACACTGCTTTCCAGCACATCTGACATGACTTCCAGCAGTTAATGACTTCTTATGTAAGGAACCTTTCCTCTAATAGGAGGGACTATTACCTCAGGCTCTGACATAATTTCTAGCTTTGATTCTGATCATTCTGACAAAAAAGCTGCAATACTTTCTTGGTTCTTAATAGAGGTATCACTGTAGTATGGTTTGAAGGCTTCCATTTCTGACCAAATATGGCATATTATACAGTAACTTGTGCTCTGGGACTATAAATATAATGCAAGAACGTTGCAGCTTGCCAAAGGGGCAGTGATAAAAACTTGCAATGATCCATGAGAAAATTTCCCCCCACCTCAAAATCAGGACTACGTTTTGTTTCCCCTTAGCAGTGCTCTGTCTTAACAGTGGGTCATACCGTTTATACAACAAAGACATATACACATCTTGTATCTTTCTGTTGCGTGCTATGGTGTATTTTGGGCATCAACTTTTGAAAAAATGTTCCCATGGGCTGTGTCTTCCCTTCAGCACACCCCACCCTCTGACAGATTCTCTTGCTGGGCGTTAACTCCCCCGTACTGCACATGCACCTTACAGCACACGCTGCCTCATGGCGGAGAGTAATAAGTAAATAATGGTAACAGAAACAAATACAATGTACTCCAAAACAGACAAGCTGCTTTCCTCTCTAGGGCCTTAGCTTTTTTGGGAAATGAAAAATTGGGAAATAAAAGATTGGCATTGGTAATCACTGACCTTCTCTTCTAGTTCAAAAACTCTTTGAAATAGTCTTTTAAGCTATATAACATTTCATACTAAAATTGGATAAAAGACCCTGGTAGCCCAGGACTTGGTCTCTTCATTTCTGTTTCATTTCCACCACCTCTAACGTGTGGCGAGAAACCTTCTGCACAGTCGATAACAGGATGCAGTATGAGAAAGCCTAAGCAAGGAGAGAAGATTCATTCGTAGAGAAGGAGAAACAGCAGATCTGCAATGCTAAAAAATCTCAGCCAACTTGCCATGTCTCATTGCTATCCACGATGGGACAGTCACCCACCAGCTTTCTGTTGCTAACTTAGCTCTGAAAACATAAGAATGATACATGGAGTCAAGAAGTGGGCTGTACACTGAAGAACAAAGAGGAAAGCTGGTTTTTAGTGACACATGAAAATTCATAGAAGGATTTTTATTATGTCATTCAAGTAAATGTGGTTTTGAAGAGTAATAAACACTGTCAACGGGCCAGGCGTTAATCTGGCGGCACCACAATGGCTCTGATGTAGGCGCTATCGTTATCTGCACTTTCTCAGATGACGAAACGGGAGGCCTAGAGAGATTAATCTGCCTGAGACTGCTCAGCCAGGAAGTGGCACAGCCAGGATCTGAACTCATACAGTTAATCTACATGGATGTTAGCCTTCACCATTAACTGAATGAACGATCTTCACTCCCAGGCACCACTCATTTCACTCAGCACAGTTGACGACAAAATGGAAAACTCACAATCTTTAAAGAGTGACGGGCAACAGGAATTACAATTTCAGTATTTCAGGCCCAAGAGACACATGGCAACACGCTGATGCCCTGTTGGTTGAGAAGCCAACTCCCTGTCCCTACTCTCTTTTTTAGCCTTTTTATTCTTTCTCCTTTAGGTTCTGATGATCCACTGCTCTCTCCTTTTCCCTTTCAGGCTGGGAATACAGATAAAGGAACAACTGAACAGCACACCCAACAGATAATCTCAACACTGGACTCAGATCAGCCAACTCAGATGTCTGAGGACAGCCGGGGGCCTGCTTCACGCCAGCCAAGCTCTTTGCCTGAAAGACAGCGATCTGAACCAACCAACTCTCACAGCCCTTCTGGTTCCAAAGCAGTATGCTTTTGTTTTTGAATACTTGTGTTTTAAAATAAAGACAAAACTCTGTGATCTGTTCTACTTAAAAAGCAACTTGGTCCTTTTATGTAACTGTTTGTTTTTAGCTCTTCCTCTGAATGGTCCCTGATTGCTTTCTTCAGAAGCTGTAGGCTAGTGGCCCGTGACAGAAGAAAGGTCCACCGCTCCTGCACAGCACCACTCAGAACATCATGACTCAATGTGGGTGAAGCTGCTGGCGGGGTGTTTTTCCTCTTGCCAACAGATGGGTTCCTGAGGATTCAGAGGTCACAGGCGCTGTCAGATACACGCGGATCATGGGCTCTAGCACTCCGGAGTCAGGGGCAGGCAGGGATGAGGGACCCCTCCTGATGCTGGACATCTCACTCCCCAGGATACGTTCTAGTGGAGGCTGCGGGGAAGCACCGGACAGCTTGGGCAGGACAGCCTATGGCGGGCGGTCATTCTTGCTCGTCCTGCTTTCCTTCTGTGCGGCAACAGAACCTCTCCACACCTCCTCCTCCTCGTCATTTTAATGGAAATGGAAGACTTTATTTTATTTATTTATTTTTAATGCCCAATACGCAGCAGGGGCTCAGGAATTTTACTTAATTTCCCTTGTCCTTCTGTCTCTTGAAAACAACTTTACTGTGAAAGCAATACATAGAGGATCTGCTTATTTTAGAAACAGGGAAGAGAGCCCTATTTCACTTTTATGATCGAAGCCCCACATTGCTGTTAAAATGTTCTTTTCATTAAAACAAAAAGCCTGCCTTTTCAACACCATGGACTCACCCATGTGAATACACATGGGTGTTTGTATTTATGTCTGGTCCGCATGCCCGGTACCTGTGACCCCTCCGGACCCTGGCTCCCCAGGAAGCAGGCACCATGGGACAGGGGGCCTGGAGGAGGCTGATTCCCTCACGCTGGAGCTGTAGGAACAGCTGACAAAGAAGAGAGCAACCGGTCAAAGAACAGAGTAATCAGTTGCTAGGAAAATAGCAGTGGGAGTGTGAAGTGTGGAGGAGAGAAAAAATGACAGAAGAGCATTATCTTATTTCGTTGAAAATTACAGCAAGGTGTTCATGCTTTCACTGTTCGTCTGAAGTTGTTTCTAAAGGAGGGAAGGGGGAGAGCAAGGTTTCCAGTCCCCCTTGGCACGATTTCACATCTGCCCGGAAGGTGGGATTGGGGCCTTTCAGATGGAAACTGTCATGTGAAAGGCACAGACTGGGCCGTCCAGGCATGGGGCTGTGCGGGGCACCCATCCTTCATCCCAGCCTCTCAGTCCATGACCTAACACCTTTCTGTCCCGTCACTGCCAGCTCCACTGGCTAGGACAACGGCAATGGGTGTCTCAGCAGCAGTGCTGGAAGAGGAAGACAAACACGGCTCGGTCGTTCAGGGGTGTGTGGGAGCCAGCCTGTCCTGGCTTGCAAGAGCGGACTGTGAGCATCTATCCCAACTGAGCTCAGCACTGTCATGCTGGGAGCCTGAAATTGACCCCAGAAGCAGTATTGAGCCATTCACAACAGCAAACACGACAAATCGAGGTCTGTTCTTCAGCAGGAAGCCAATGTACCAGCAGATCCCTGCTTATGTTGGTATGTAAAAAAAAAGTAGGAGTTAAGGGCTTGGATTCTGAAGTGAGACCTAAATTTGCCAGATGAGCTTAGAAAGTTACTAACCTGAGTCTTGGTTTCCTTTAAATAGGAATAATATTAATACTATTACCTCATAAAGTCGTTACAATGATTAAAAGCACTAATCCACATAAAAGTGTTTTTTCTAACCTGGCAAATTAAATCTCCAGCAAGTGTGAGTTGTTTTTACTGGCACACCGCGGAAGACATACCTGGCCTAGTGTTCTGCTGTGGATAGAGCAGCTCCTGCCACAGACCTGTCTATCCAGACTCAGGCCTTCTGACCCATCTTTCCAGTAACAACCGTGCACAATTCAATGTCAGTAATGCTGCCCATCCACTCACCGCATATTCACACTCGTGCGTACCTATTCCCCTCCCCTTCCTGCATATAAACTAGGGAGCCTATGAAGCCCAGGCCAAGGTCTCTGAGCGGACAAGATGGCGTCACACCATCTACAGACTCATTCTCAGACCATTAGTCCTTAGACCAGCATCTTTAATTCTGTATACTGTGTGCAATTAAGGCTGACAAGTTACAAAGCTTGATTATCTTCTCCAGTTTATAGCTGCCTATTTAGAAACAATCAAGCAGACAATGTAAAGGAGAGACCAAGGGACAGAAGGACCAGAGGAGGAGCACAGAGCAGCCAGACAGTGCTATAAGGACCTAACCACCTCCCTGATCCACCACCAGTCATTCCTGAAACCCAGTCCAGCAAAATGTTTAACATTAATGATGATGTGCTTGAGGAAATGAAAAAACACCTGGCTAACTAAGGCAGGGTCGTGTGTAAGGCAATTTCAGAATATCTCCTCCCCTAAAATAGCTAAAATAATAAAAAGTTCTGGATACATATTTTGGTTTCCAGAAAAATCCAGTCATCCAAAAGGGAGCATGTCTTGAAACTACTAGATAGAGGGAGTCCATCACACTCTGACACAGACACTTAGTCTCTGGGCTGTCTAGGCAGTAAGCAGTGTTCAGAAACATTACACTGAGGACAGTCTGTTCTGCAACATTTGGTCTGAAGGACTGAAGTACATGAAGACTGTCACCGCTGCTTACTTTGTAAAAGACACAAATAACCCATTATAATGGTTTACACATTCTACCATCCACTGTTCGTGAATCTGCGAGAGCTCAGGTGCAGGACAGGTCATGTTCTGGGGAAAAAAAGACAGGTTAAGGATGTTTTGGCTTTAGAAGGCCTGAGAATGAATCGCCAAGGCTTAAGAGAAACTCTTAGAAAACAATGGGCTGAAAGGGAATTAACAGATTGAAAAAAAAAAAAAAACTAGTAAAAATAGCATGGACAGGCCCAAAGGAGAAAAGAAACAGTTGATTAAATTTGTTCCACCAAGAAACCTCCCCAGAGACCAAGAATTAAATTTTCAAGCGTGCTGCTGCCTTGGCAGGAGCTAGGAGGGACTGGGAGCTCCCTGGCTTCCCTCTGCAAAAAGGCTGGGGACCCAACTGCCAAGCAGCGCGAGCAGGGCTGGCCAGCTCATTTGAAGCCAATTCCCAACACAAAGACACACACACAAAGATCAATTAAGAGAATGCCTGCTAAGTCACGTCCAGGGCTCCAGAATGAGACAGCAGGAGTCAAAACGGCACTCTGAATTTCGGACAGTAAGATGAATAAGAGTGTCATGGAGCCTGACAGTCTGTGTTGCTTTGTGTCTTCTAATATTAAGCACTCCATGTTTCTTAGCTACCGGCGCAAGACACTTCAGATGGGTATTACCAGACTTCTCTATCTGTACTGGCGAGTTTATAAATCTACAGATGTAAATCCTGGGAAGGGTCCAAGCTAGTCACTTTTCCAGCTGCTCTTGCCACGGACCCAAAGGGAGCTACGTCCTGAGTCAGGCTTTCCACGAACGGAACTCTGAGCACTGCGTGGGACCGGCACTCCGCACAGCACCCTTCTCCTCTCCCCAGCAGGAGATGTTCTACATAGCGCACAAACTCCGCCTTGGATGGCCAGGTTCCCAGCTGCCGACTCAGACCTACCTCCGTGGGGTGCAGTCATCGTGTGGGGGGATGATGACGACCTTCACTGTGACGGATGTTCTAAGGAGATCGATCATCTGCTCGTGGCTCAGGGTGGCCACGGCCACCTTGCAGATCTCCACCAGCCGGCTGCCCTGCCTCAGCCCTGCCTGCCAGGCATAGCCATAGGGCTCCACATCGGCCACGATGCCCTCGTAGTTGACGTGGAAGCCGAGCTGCCCCAGCCCATTCCTCCGCAGAGTCATCTCCACCGATTCGCAACCTTTGGACACAAACTGGACAAGGAAACAAAAGGTATCACAGTTGAACGCCACGGGGTGGGAAGTGGTGGACCGGGAGCTGGACAAACACCGCACGTGGGCTTACTGCCCCACACCCTGCCGCCAGCTGATGAGCGGCTGCTTACTTCCCCTTCGCTAACCTCCATTCATCAGGCCAGACAGAACATACTATATACTTGTGTCCAAAGACTCAATGGCTTCACTGAGCTTACAAGGAAACCTCTAACAGAGAACCTGCGGGGAGCTGGTAGCCAACAGAGACCGTATTCTGCTACTGGCTTCGCCCTGACAAAATTCAAGGCAGCAGCTGCTCAATAGAACCCTTCTTAACCACTAAAGCAGACTAAGCCACCTCATCAGCCACCAAGGCAGTGGGATCAGGTCACATGCACACACACAGCCAACGTGTCTTCTCCCACTCGCTCTACTTTTCCTTCTGTAAAAGGATAGAAAACGAGTGTGACGTAAATTCTGGGTCACTTCATATCAGCCGGGGGGTTTACAGAGGAGCTGATAAAACTGCAGCAACTTCAGTAACTTGCTTCTAGTCTGTACTGAAAGCTTCAGGAAAGGGAAATGGAATGTGGGTAAGTGGAAGGAAAATACTCACCTGCAACCTTTTAACAATCTCTTTGATGTCCTCATTATTAATTAAACTCTCCACCGAAACACACTCTCCTCTTTCGTAGAAGATTTTGAGACTGGTATCAGTTGAAGTCCACCCTATCACATCTCTGCAGGAACAGTTGAAAACCACACTCTTGGTTTCCTGCTCGATGAGAACAATAAACTCGTTGGAGACCCCTAACAGGCAGTCGATTTCCATGGCTGTGTTGTAGTCTTTGGCGCGGACAGCCCACACGATGGCCCCCATGCTACTGAGCTCAGCTCCTGGATATGGCTTAGACTTCTCCTTCTTCTTGGAGGCCAGAGAGATGAATGGGAACTTGCCAGATGGGTCAATAGGGGTGTTGGTGACATTCTTCTCTGCCAGATCTTTCAGGTATTCCTGGCGGGTCCGAGTGGCCATGGCCCGAAACTTCTCTGATTTATGAGCAGCATTTTCTGCGTTAATCACTTTGGCCAAAAGGAAGTCCCTGAACACATTTGACTTAGGGAAAGTGACCCCTTTGGGGATGGGAGGTCCAAAGGAAGGCACGTCTCTGGACCTGGTAACAGCCACACTAAGAGACAAAGGTGAAAAGGAGGAGCATCAGAACTTCTCAGGCTCACAGTACCAGAATTAGATACACATTCTCTGAGAGAAAGACATGTGCCACAAGAAGTAAGAGAGATGCCTATTTATAGAACACAAACTTTTTTTCTGGTTCAAAAAACCCCAAAAGGCTTAAAGTAAAAACTTTCCTTACATTAATGGACAGTAAACTAACCATAACTCCATGGGGGGAAAATTTAATAGTCTATCTTTCAATACCTACTGATTTTTGGAAGCCAGCGTTACTACAATCAGCATAACCTTTTAGAACAAGCACGTATTTTGTAAAAACACAAATGTGGTCTCTACTTTAGGTATGATGCCTATGTGCAGAGAACTTATAATGAAAATATCCCAAGATGCATGACATAAAAGCTATGGATTGAATTTTTAAAAAACTTAAACAAATACTATTTGTTGGCCTATGCAACCAGACCAAAGAGCATAATTTTCAACTGAAAACTGAAATTGCAGTATTAAAATGATTATGATTTTTATTGCTGAATGGAGCTATTCTCTGATCCACAGTTCTCTGCAGTTGTTATTTGATTCTGACAATTTACTTGTGAGGAAATATTTTCCTTTTCCTATTCCTCCAAGCAAGGTTGATTTGAGAACACCTGCCCCAGTCACTTTTTCTGCATAATATTGTTAAAACTGGGACTAAAATAAGAACCATATGAGCATCTGTAATAACCTGTTGTTTTTCATCTCAAAAAAGAAAAATAAAAAGTTTTTCCTAAAACAGTAACAACAAAAGTTAAATGGGAACAGAAAGGTTGTGTATTTTCTATCATATTCTAAGACCTCATTCTAGGACCTAAGTGAAATCTGATAAGGCTGGAAATGATGATTCTAACAGACTGAACGTCCCCCTTTTCAAATTACCTAATTATTTAGAAGCAAGTCCATTATGCAATTGTACTAAGTATTAGGGAAGCCGTAGAAAATATTTTTCTGAATTTCCAGAATGGAAAAGTTAGAAAGTGTGTCCTTTCAAAAAAAATTGAACATTTTGGGGTGCCTGGCTCAGTTGGTTAAGCGACTGCCTTCGACTCAGGTCATAATCCTGGAGACCGGGGATTGAGTCCCACATCGGGCTTCCTGCTCAGCAGGAAGCCTGCTTCTCCCTCTCTCACTCCCCCTGCTTGTGTTCTCTCTCTGGCTGTGTTTCTCTCTGTCAAATAAATAAAAAATCTTTAAAAAAAAATTGAACATTTCGATTTCATTACTATTTTTTGTTTTGTTTTAAGAAGGGTTTAAGATATTTAGCTTTGCTTTTCAAAAAAGTATTATTTCTCATGAAAATAGGATAAATAAATAAAAATGGGGAAACCATGACAGAAGTTACCTATACGAAGATGCCATGGAATGACCTACTTGTTGGTTTTCCCAAATTTATTAAAAAAAAAAAAAAAAAAGACTATGTAGTTGGCTTCATGATGAAGAAAGGTGGCAAGGAACATTTCATTTTCTAACTGGAGATGAGAATTCACAGAAACCTCCATATGCATTACAGCCTAATTATACCAGTATCAGAACGGCAACTTTTTCTTGTCTATTGTGAGTTGTCTGGCTTGAATGCTGACAGCTGTATAATTTTAATTTGATCATTTTTTTCCTAAAAAGTCAAGCAAAAGATGCTAAAATCCAGATATGCTAGCTTTTCTAAAGAGGAATCCTGTAAGGATCCAGAAACACTCATTTTTAAATTTTTAAAAACACTCATTTTTAAATTGGCAATTCTTGTTAGTTTCACTTCAAATTGTTATTTTTTTCTCTAGCAGCAGCTGTGTGTTTTAAATAAGAGAGGAAAATGCTTACCAGGGGTGCCCATATGAGCACCATCTATCCACTTGCCCCTTAAACTCACTGGCTTTCTACAGATCTATTTATTAACTGTTAGAACTTTAGACAAACATATACTGAAAACCCAACGATAATTAGAAACCTCTAGAATGAACTATGAGGGAAAGAAGTGAATCCTCAACATATAATTATCAATGATTCATCATGGCAGGGAGGTAAATGATACAGATGCTAAAATCAGTTTTGCATCATTAGAAATAGAACCCTTGCGGAACAGGAGGAGGAGATGCCTTGGGATGCTTTTTTTCAAACAAAAGGTCTTGTTTTGGGTTTATTTAACTTCAAAGTTTTCTACAAGGTTAAAAGCTCACTGATTTAGATGTCACAGATTCTGAGCTCCTGATAACAACGTCTGCTTTAAGCTCAGAAGAGTATTTTTGCCTCATAAGAAGCCTTTCTAGAACTTCAGTTTGCTATAAATAGATCCTTAAAGATGTATTAATTATAAAAGGTTCTTGCTATTTTTAAAAGCAGATTCCAAAGGGCTTCTGCTTAGACACACTTATGTTAGCCTCACACGCAATATTGTATCTTCTGAGAAATTATACATTCTTTACAATCCTAGCCATGCCTCATGTAACTGGACAGTGTTGGGAATGGATGTTCTACCCAGGGGAGTTATCCAGCTGAGAGGCTGAAGCAATTATGGAAAGTTAGCAGCAGAAGAGAACATGGGGAATTCAGTGTTCCTCAAACTCTGCCAATAAAATCTTGAGTTTCTTCTTAAGTCATCTTGATTTTGTGTTCTGCTAAGGAATTATCTGTGTTCATTTTAACACAAAACATGTTCTGCCCTCCAAATCTCGGGAGTATGACTTAAGGAGTCTTATTTCAGTGGCTGGTATGAATTCTTCACTTCCCCAGGAAACAGACTCTGAGAAGTACGATGATGTGCCCGGAGCCTGGTAGAGAGAGCCAGGACTGGAATCTGAGCTTCTGGATGGCCAGCAGCGTGGTCTACCACAAGACCATACCGTTCCTTCTAAAGGAACATATTTGAACCTTCCACTCTTGAGGTGCTTCCACAAGGCACCATCCACAAGTGTCACACAGCTGAAGAGACCACCATTAGGCTGGGCTCTGCAGTATTTCCTGCCATCAGTGACCTTGGGTAACGGGAGCAGATCTTTGCACCCAAGGCCAATTTCAAGTTGATACATGGAAACGTTCTGGAGACATCTGAACAGATGTCTCAATGGAAAAAAGTGAGAAGAGAACAATGCTTGAATTTCTGAAGCATCATGGAAATGGCAATAAACAATTCCAACTCCAAATTTAGAAGGAAGAGGACTCGGCATCAGAAGAAGAGAGGGAGGCTTCCCCTTCTTGGAGGCTGGTCAGACTGTCAGCTTGGGGAGCTTTCTGAGAAAACAGACCCGGGCCAAGGACAGGAAAGATGAGTGGCAGAACAAATGTGTGCCCATCACTCTCTCTCTGGGGGGCTCTTGACCTCTACTAGTACTCATTCACTGATGCTCACTGAGCACCTGCTGGGTGTCAGGCATCGTGCTAAGGATCAAGGATGAGCTGTTGCAGGCTCAGCCCTCCAGAAGTTCCAAGTGTCGTGCGGCCACGTCCAGAGGTTTGCGTGCTCTTGTGGGAGGTGCAGGGTGCTACTGGAAACACTTAGGAAGGGCAATTTACCGAGTCCTGGGAGGTCGGGGGAGCCCTCCCCGAGAAAAGAAAAGCAGGAATTCATCAGATGAAGGAGGGGTAGGGGTGCATAAGAAGAGGCCTTCCTGCCTGGACAGCAGTATGTGCAGAGAAGAGGGGTAGAGCACAGTACGCTCTGGGAGCTGTAAGTAGCCCCACATGGCTGCAGGGGTAGGGGTGCGAAGGAGAATCACAGAGGCCCCAGTGGAGGCCGAGACTGGAAAGGCCAGGCCCGAAGCACCTCGTGCAGGAGGCTGTGTGCTAGGGAGTCTGAACTTCTCCCAAATGGCTTGAAGCACCAAAAGTGACACATTCAGACTTTTGTCTTAAAAAGGTCAGCTACGGGGCGCGCCTGGGTGGCTCAGTTGATTAAGCGACTGCCTTCAGCTCAAGTCATGATCCCAGACACCCGGGATCGAGCCCCACATCAGGCTGTCTGCTCGGCGGGAAGCCTGCTTCTCCCTCTCTCACTCCCCCCTGCTTGTGTTCCCTCTCTGGCTGTGTTTCTCTCTGTCAAATAAATAAAAATCTTAAAAAAAACAACAAAAAAAGGTCAGCTACACTGGACAATAGGGATGCTGATTAGGCTGGAAATAGACTTTCTAAAAGAAATGTCTACCACTTGACCCACTTTGATTTTTTTCTTCCTAGCTGAAGTTTGCCTATTTATTTTAATTCAAGGCAAGAAGGACATGCATATTTAATATGTACACACCACACTCCCTGCCTACACTGGATACTTCACTTATGGGATTTGAAGTAGATGTCACATAACCTTCCACTGCACAGAAAGGGAGATTTAAGATCTGAGAGGTTTAGCAATCTGGTCTGATTCCAAGTGCTTTTTGTACTGTATCATACTACCTCCTTTCAACATTTATTATATTTTAACCTCTGAATATGGAAATCTTTCTGAAAGAAGAAACTTATAGTTCTAGATTTGTATACAAATTCAGGTTCAATGTGGGGAAGGAGGTAGGGAACAAGACTAATTCATAAGTGTTGTGTCTTTCTCTTATGAGACACATGTTTGTCTCTTTTTGTGATATCTGCAACCTCTGAAGGACAATGCCTAGATCTCCTAAATCACTGGTTGCTAAAAAAATGTTGAAAAAAATTTTACACTGAGTTTTTACTAAGTGAGGTCCCAAGGGGTGAATGAAATATACTTGCTTCTTTGCTCCCAAATCAAATGACCCTAGACTGTTTTGCTTATTGGCTTTGTATCACTAATGTGAACAGTTTTTCTGCATCTCTCCTAATAGTAATCACTTATTGATGTTTTCAGCATATTCTTGCCTCATCTTTTTGATTTATTGCTTCCAACCTGCTCTATCAACTGGGACCAGACAATTAAGCTCAGTACAAGGGTACCAAAAAAAATAGAGACCAGAGAGCTCTCTTAACAGGTATAGGCATAGTAGAGACTTAGTGATTCATTTCTGAGTTCTTGGCTGTGTCTACTGTTCAAAGTTAACTGGCCTCTGGAATTAGTTTGAAATAGTCAGTTTTTCCTATTATAAACTTTTCAGTCCCCAGGGCGATAACACACACTATTTCGGGACCTCTTCTCCATATCCAACATTGGGACTTTTCTTTCTTGGCTTACCTGTTGCATCCCAAGGCCTAGAATAGTGCCTAGCACAGATACACTAAGGGCTGTAAAGAATAGGCAAAGTATCAGTGAACGACAGCAATACCTTTTTGTATACAAATGATCTTGCATAGTGACACTGTATGAATTTCCTTAGAACTCTGTTTATACTGTGCTCCTAGACAGCCTAGCATTCCAAGGACCTCCACTGCCTAATAACTCCACCTACAATAGCAGACTTTTTACTGTACCTTCCGTACTCCTTCCTGTGTCTATGCTTCTGTATATAATGCTGGTCACTCCTAAATGGTTTCTCTTTTTCCCACTGAATTTCACCCATCTGTGCTTTAAAACACGTGCCAAACCCCATTTTCTCAGTGAAATGTTCCTTATAACTTCAGCCTATACTGACCCCACACTTTCTTCCTTTCTTACAGCTCCTTTGAGAAAACAACTTTTGCCCCTTTCTCATTACAGCCACCTAGTAGATGTCAATAAATAAATGTGAATGTTCATAGGGAGCAAGTTCGGAACAAGAGATTTTCAATGATAAAAAGCATTCTGAATCACTCTATCACTCAGGAATATAGTTAAATTAGATTTAAATCTAACTTAGTATGATCAATGCAGCACTAAACTTTTCTACCAAAGTACCCCTAATAAAAGAAGCCCACAAATTCATATCCCTAGTAGTTTGGGGAGTGGCTGGGGGATGAGAAAAACTTGCAGGTACAGAAATTCTTTGGAAGACCCACGTTTTACCTTAAAATTGATACAAATTTTGGGGCACCTGGGTGGCTCAGTCATGATCCCGGAGACCCAGGATCGAGTCCCACATTGGGCTCCCTACTCCACAGAAAGCCTCCTTCTCCCTCTCTCACTCCCCCTGCTTGTGTTCCCTCTCTAGCTGTGTTTCTGTCAAGTAAATAAATATTTTAAAAAATTGATACAGATTTTCTATTCTGTTTCATAATACATTTCTTTTCTTTTCTTTTTCCTAAAGATTACTTATTTTAGAGAAAGAGAGAGCGAGAGTATGCATGCGCCTGAACCATGGGAGGGGCAGAGGGAGAAGGAGAGAGAAAATCCTCACGCAGACTCCCTGCTGAGTGTTAAGCCCAACACAGGGCTCAATCCCAGGACGCTGAGATCATGACCTGAGCTGAAATCAAGAGTCAGCCACTTAACCAAACTGAGCCACCCAGGCGCCTCATAATATATTTATTTTCACGAGACCACGAACCCCTTCACACACTTTCTCGCAAGTATTAACTACAAGAAAGTTGTCCGATCTATTCTGGGACCTTAAACATCTCCTGACATCACCACACACCCGAGGAAATATGCCTACCTCGCTTTGAGAGGGACAGAGAACAATTAATACACCTAAAGTTTACAATAGGAAATGATCACTACTTTCGTTTCTTGTGTTTCTTTTAGTGATGTTCCAAACTGGTACGTTCTCTTGGATTTACAAAAGGCCCACATTCACAGTTTATAAAGTAGTGTGCTGGGGTTTCCAAACGAGCTTGGCAACTAGGAAATCCTAAGGCTAGCTCATGTGGCATGAGCTGGGGTGGTCAGTGTCCTCCCACAAAGGGTCCAGCATCACATGGCGTGGTATGGTTAAGATAACGGGCTTTCCCGGCAACAGATTAAAAATAAGAGGGACAACAAAAACCATGATTTTCAAATTGGGGGTGGAGGTGCGGTACAAAAGAGTAAGACAGACACACTTCCACATCTAGCAAAGTGTGAAGAAGGCTAGGAGACACTTCTGATCCATCTATTTAGACTTGCACTGGCCACATGTAGGCCACCGCACACTTGAGATGTGGCTCCTATGACCAAGGAGTATTAAATTACATTACATTTTAAAAAGTGACACTCAACTCAGTTATTCGAAAGCTCTGAAAAAGGATGTTTGGAAGATCTGAGCATATGAACCTACTTTTCCAGTTACAAATTTTATGAAATCCAAACATAGATTACTTCCAATGAAAATCAAGCATCCTTATTGAGATGAGCTGTACATCTAAAACAGACTCCAGATTTCAGTCATAGTCCAAAAATAAATAAAATAGGCCAATAATTTTTAAAACTTCAAAATCACCTGTTGAAATAATAATATTCGGATATAGCAGGTAAATAAAATATATTCTTGGGTCAAAAACATATTGCTAAAATTAATTTTACCCACTTCTTGTTACTTTAAAAATATGGCCATTAAAAAATATAAAATTAACATATGGTTTGCATTACATTTCTGTGGAACAGCACTTTATTTAGACAATGGCTTTTAAAGAAGAATCTCTCTCGAAAACAGACTGCATAGCCTTCCACTCCCAAACTTGGTAAGTGACCAATCAAAAGGGGATTAGCTTCTACCAAAGCTGTATGAAATCCCTTGCATGAATCCAGTACAGAGCATGTTTCGATTGCTTGGGGGTATTTTCTAAATGCAAAGAGCTATCCCTCCCAGAGTCAAATGTTCCTCACTTAGTCTGTCATCTCACACCTAAATCACACAGCTTTCACAGACCATTTTCCTGGTAAGAGGCTGCAGATCTAGGCCTTTTTTATTGGAGTTTCCACCCCTTCGCCTAGACTTCTGGAAAAGCCTGTGTGTCAGCAGCCAGGGCAGCAAGGACCCATGCTTCACAGGGCGTGGGAGCCAGGCTGCACACAGAGCAACGAAGGGCCCGGCTCCAGTATCAGACTAAGTGCATCACAGTCTAACTACCCAGTCCCATTGCTGAAACCCCCTCACCTGAAAATGGGGGTTTAAAAAAACAGTGCCTAATGCAAGGGTTTTCAAAATTAAATGAGGTACCCCATATCAAGCACCAAGCATAGTGCTGGGCTTATCACCAGAGGCCCGTGGGATGTGTGCAGGGAGGTGGCAGCCTGCAGGAGTCCACAGTAACCTTTATTTGTTTTATGCCCAGAGTTTGCTCGCTCGACTCCTGTAATTAACCTGCACTGACACCTGGAATTAGACAGTTGTGCAGCTCACAACAAACCAATTATCAGTCTGTGCTGGCCAGCTTCTGGGTAGGTGGCTGTATTAATTCAAAAACAAATATCCCAAATTAACAAAGCCTAATCTTATTTTAGGGATGGGAAGACAGGATAAAACTCTGTATTTTAGAAAGACAGATTCATATTAAAAACATCTTGTTGATGCTAGAATAGCCTTCTACGTCTCCTTGGCACTGTGCCCACATCAACCCAGCAATTCAGGTTCTTACTCCTGTCAACGCCCAAAGGCCTCTTGCAGACAGACGCCTGAATTCTGATACTCATGAGACCAGGTCAACAAGGAGTATGGAAACAATTCTACCACAGGCTTACTAAAGCTGAGAGAAATGCCTCAAAGATTGCATCAGAAATATTAGTGTGAATCAAATTGATCCTGAGCAAGGGTTTGAGCTTTTTAAATAATAAAAATTAAAACAGAACTTTTCTACTTATGATTATTCCTCTCTGCTCTTGCCACACCAAAAGCAAAGTAGAATTAGCAGTATGAGTAATTAGTGGGTGACCAGATGGTATGGATGAAGGACACGACCTAAGGAGCAGGTGCAAATGCAAATAGCAGGTGTCTAACCAACGTGTCTGGGATGGCAACACCGTCAAGTGATGTCATTGTGTGACTTCAGCCATCTACACACACAGTTTAAAGACAAAATTAAATAGCAGTGGACTTCCCACTGCCACTTGAGACAGTGGCACTGGAGGGGGCCCTCGGCGCGACCGCCAGGCAACACCCATGCGGCCAGAGCCCTCGTGCCGGTACCTGTAACAGACCCCGTCGGTGCAGGGACTGTGGACCCGCACGATGACGAACACGTGCTGGAAGTGGGAGCGGATGTTTTTTGGGCTGAATGGCTGTGCTCCTGGCTCTTGGAAAACAATCGTTACAATATCATTTCCAATGTGCCGCTTCCGTAGGAGCTAGAAGAAAAAATAATGAACAACACAAATGATAAGACTGCGTTTTCCTCCCAATTCCCTTACATAACTGTATTTAAAACATTTATTATTAATCAGGACATATTAAGGTAGGTAACTGACACAGCTGCTATCAATATTTTAGTCTGTCTTATTCCCTCCCAGGAAGAATACAGAAATGAATATTCTGAAATTTGCATAAAATACAGAGCCCATTCGGGAGCAAACCAATATCTGGCATATTATGCCAAGTTCCAGCCTCTCCAAATTCTGTTTCCATAACAACAGTTTTGTTCCATTTTCATATAGTTAAAGAAATTTGCCATAGGGAAGATGTGTTAGAGAAGAGAATGGCTGAAGTAATTACAATGCAATTTATGTTCTGGTTTAATTCACTTCATTTAAAGAAATGTGGCTAAGGTGTTTTCAGAGATGCTTTCTGTGTCACCAGCTGGGAACACAGAAATTACTAATATTCCTACAGAGGGTTAAATTTCAAGTTTAAAGAGCTTTTTTAATTACAGGGAAAGCTGCTTAAGGCCACCTTCAGTTTCACAGTAAATGGTGTTCTGGAACTATTTGAAAGGTGGTTTTCAAATTCAGGCACCCCAAGTCAGGCTAGGCTAGTGGCTAAGAGGGGTTTATTAGATAGTTTATTTTGGTAGTGTGAAAAAAAGTTGAACAAAATTTGCATTTCTCATTTATTATATAGTGGTTCTGACAAGAAGAATAACAAAATATACCATTTATATGAACTATCTTATCTGTTAGGTATAAGCTTGTGCTTGTAAAACTTTTTTTTTTTTTTTTTAAGTCTCCAGTGACTTTAACTTACACAAATTACATACCAGTAAAATCAATGATCTAGTGGGGCGCCTGGGTGGCTCAGAGGGTTAAGACTCTGCCCTCGGCTCAGGTCATGATCTCAGGGTCCTGGGACTGAGTCCCACATCGGGCTCTCTGCTCAGTGGGGAAGCCTGCTTTCCCCTCTTTCCCTGCCTGCCTCTCTATTTGTGATCTCTGTCTGTCAAATAAATAAATAAAATCTTTTAAAAAAAAATCAATGATCTAGTATTGGCTGTCGGCTAGGAGAAACAGTAGCCTTTTAGATTAGGGTTGAGAACTGGGAGTTTGAATGTTCCAGAAAGGTACTTTTAACCATAGGAATTTCAAAGCATCCCCCAAATTATCTTCTAATGAGGCCATTTATTTTCATTTCTAAACATGATATATTACTGGATGTTACAGAAATAAAGGCTGGTCTGTACTGATTGCTATACAGAATATACTCATTATTAAACATTATTGGTTTACTCAGGATCTTGGGCACATCAAAAAAAATACAATCACTGATGTATACGTACAATGATGTCATTGTCTTTTTGATGCAATGTCATTCCTTCTTCTTGCTTGATACATAACACTAATGTCTTAGTAAAGGACCCAAATAGAAATAAATCCATCTATCCATTTCACATTATATATAATGAAAGACAGTATTTATAAACAAATTCCTGCCACAAGATTTTAAAAGCTATGTTCTTTCTGTTTGTTTTTTTCCAAGCATAAAGTGATCTACATAGAAGAAATAAATTCTCTAGCTAGAGAATGAAAATGCCTTAAGATGCACCAGTACCAATGACTCTTTCATTCTGATTTAGGACCATAGTAACACTTTTGCCTTCATGCGACCTCCAAATTAAATAATTTAGAGAGCTGTCCATTTAAATAACAACTCGTGCTGCTCAACACACTTTAACTCACTTAGGAGAAATGAACAATCAATGAGTTTTGTTAACTAATTTTTTTATCCTTTCATATATCTTACTTTCTCTGCTGAGTAATCGGGTAGAAAGAATAATCCTTTAAAGATCACTCGTGGGGGGGCCTGGGTGGCTCAGAGGGTTAAGCCTCTGCCTTCATCTCAGGTCATGATCCTGGGGTCCTGGGATTGAGCCCCACGTTGGGCTTTCTGCTCAGCAGGGAGCCTGCTTCCAGCCTCTTTCTCTGCCTGCCTCTCTGCCTATTTGTGATCTCTCTCTCTCTGTCAAATAAATAAATCTTAAAAACAACAACAAAAAACAAAACCTTTAAAGATCACTTGTGAATGTCCTGAAATTTTTTGTCTACTTACTGGTCAGAATAAGAAAAACATATTTTTCTTACCATGATGTTTTCCTTTCTGGGTAATCTGGAACTTGGGAGTTTGCATTAGAAATTTGTCAACAAACTCCAGATTGTAGAATTTATCCTAAATAGATTTATTTCAGATTTGTAGCTGAATTCACTGCTTTGCTACTTATTTTTGATTCCTTTGGTAATTATAAGAGGCAAAATTTCATTACCTCAATTTGTGATTTAATCAAACCTGCTGTGATGAAGTGTTCGATTAGGTTCATTGTTTGGTTAAACTCTGGGAAAGAGGATGTGATTCATTCTGCAGCTGGCCTGTGTTGTGTTAGCACAGCAGTTGATAAAAACAAAGTCTGGATCCATTCTAAGGTCAGAAGTAATACTGGACCGCTTGTGTTTATAATTGCTAGTGAAGGGAGAAGCTGTTTGCTCTCTGGCTCTTCTAAATGTCAGTTTGGTATCATTTATTTTGACATATTTTTGAAAAACAGCAACGACCATGTACTTTCTAAAGCAATACTGCCAGTTTCCATTTTGCTCTGTGACAATCCGCCACCTCTAGGTTTCTTCATTTACCATGTCAATGACCACATTTTAGTAACAGGCACTGTGCTTTTAGATCTTCTCTAAAACAAACTGTGTATAACGCACACAAAGGCAATCATTTTTTACGCTCTTTGCTGTCTCCTGATGAACACTAAGAAAAAGCCTTTTTCTGAGATCCCATTGACATTTATTTTGTTTTTTCTTCCAGCTAGTAAACCTCTCTGAAATCTGAAATGACACATCAGTACTTTCCTACTTTGTACCCTGGCCTCTTGAGATGGAATTTCACCCACTCATACACGTTCTCTGCAACCCTGCAGGGTCACCTAATCACCATGATTTCAACTTCTTCTCTTCAGATTCCATGAAAACCTCAGTCCCCGTGGGTGAAAAGCAAATGATTAATTCACAAAGCCATCCAGCTGGCTGTTAACCTAGGATTTGTGTCTCTTCATTTGTTTTCAGCTCATTTGCTATTCGTTATTTCCGCAAAGTACAAAGCATCCTGCTGCGGTGACAGGTGCAACATTAAATTCTGGTTTAAGATTTTACAAACTTCCCACTTAGGCTTCTGGGGCAAATGAACAAGGGCGAAGAAACCAAGACAACACCAGGATCTGTCTCTTACCTGTTGCTTGTTGTTAGGTGTGTATGGCAGCATGGTGGAAACATGGAACATAATTTCATAGTCTTTGTATGTTGTGTACAGAGAGTGGGTTCCAGTGGAGTCAGCTACAGTAAAAAAAATATATATATAATGATGAGATGACTATAAGAAGGAAAAATAGTTCACTTAAGGAAAATATCTTGAAAAAAAAGGAAATGTTTTAGAAATGAAAAGATGTTAGAATAAGGTCTAGCATCAGTAGTTTTCTTTTTTTTTTTATTTGTCAGAGAGAGAGAGCGAGAGAGAACAAGCACAAGCAAAGGGCAGTGGCAGGTAGAGGGAGAGGCAGGCTCCCCACTGAGTAGGGAGCCCGATGTGGGACTCAATCCCAGGACCCTAGGGTCGTGACCCGAGCTGAAGGCAGTCTCTTAACCGACTGAGCCACCCAAGTGCCCCAAGCATTGGTGTTCTTACCCATTTTTTATATCTGATTCCCTCTGGTAGTCCTGTGAAGCCTATAGATCCCTTGTCAGAATAATATTTGCAAACATATAAAATATACATGACTTCAAGAGAAATCAATTATATTGCAAAATAGTTTTCAAAAATCATTTTAAAATATGATATTAGATTTCTCTAACAAGTTTTAGCAACTGATCCAGTAACTACTATGATTTTGAAGTAGTGATGTATGTAAGCAATATTTTGAAGGGTCTCCAGAAAGAATACAATATGAAAATATCTATGCTTTCTACTTGCAATAACATCATAGGTAAAACTTAAACAACTGTGGTTTGTTGCCTTCAATTATGAAGAAAGGTCTAAGTTTTAGTTAGGGGGTCAGTGAAAATAAAGGTAAAATTATTTCCCATGCAAGTTTACACACCCCTGAATTCTATCCAGACATCAGAGGAAGAACATCTTTTCCAATACTTCTCACTGACTGAAGCAAGAGAGATGTTCTGTTCTTTTTTTTTTTTCATTTCTATATTTATTTATTTATTATTATTATTTTTTTTTATTGTTACTAAAAATTTTTTTTTCCAGTGTTTCAAGATTCATTCCCCATTCCCCACACCCAGTGCTCCACGCTTTAGGTGTCCCCAGTATCCACCACCAGGCTCTCCCATCCCTCCACCCCCCTCCCTCCAAGTCCCTCAGTTTGTTTCTGTGTTCAAAGTCTCTGTTGTTTCGTTTCCCTCCCTAGATTACCCTAGTTCCCATTTGCTTTCCTTCTGCCACTGTCCTCCAGTTTGCCCCTCATGCACCGCAAG